>JAZKJV010001458.1:600000-821907 GCA_037367405.1 Ottelia alismoides | reverse complement strand
TTTTCGCAGGCATTTTATTTTTGTACAGGCCTGACCTTTTTTTTTCAAACATACTCTTCAACAACAGCCTTTACATAAGGAGTTTTTCCTCTTGAGCCAGTAGACTATCCTCTATTGAAGCTTTATCGCAACCCATAATCTCCTGTCTTTAGACCTCATGGCTATTGGACCAGGTTGGGGTGCACTTCCTCCCTAGACGAGGACGAATGTTTCCACCCGTGTGCGTTCTCAGACTGGCAAATCCAACCCCCTCACCACTCCAACTGAGTTGAGCCAAGTGAAAGGTGCAAGCTCCAAGTTAGGTCACGGTCGGTAAGAGTCATACGTGTGTCTCGAAAAGTTCTAGTTAGTCCACTGAGGTGACTTGAACCCAACCCTGATTTCTCAAAGAATTAAGTCTAGATAGACCTGAAGTACCTTAAACCTAGTTCCATAAGGTTCCAGTGCAAGTAGGTGCGGTAAGGTCCAACTAAGCTCCAATTTAAGACTTTATTAGACTGATTCAATCATCAAGCTCACTCAAAAAGAACATGGAATGGTATGCTTATGCTATGCACAATGAATGATGCAATTTTTCACAAAGAGTTTGAAAGAATCAAAGAATGTTTTTACACAAAGATTTTTTGCAAATAAACTAAGAACTGGACACATACAAAAAGTATATACACTTATTTATACGGGCGTGCCGCTTTATTTACAAAATGTATGAATTTATAAGAACTTTACAGGTCTGAATGAAGTAGTTTATTTAGAATTGTACAGAAAGAATTCTATGTGTCTTATTTACGATTTACAAGTATTTGCAATGGTGTTCTATTAGTTTTTGAAAATAATTTTGCAAACTATAGTACACAATAATTTTCGCAATCATTTACACACATTTGAAAACCATTTCGGCAAAGATTTTTCACACTATATATATATACACTTTTCACATAATTTTGACAAGCATTTTTCAAAATATTTGCACATAGGTTTTTGAATCCTTTCTTTCACACAAAGAAAAGTTTTTCAATCAAACAGTTTCACACATTTGAAATCATTTCACATCAAATTTTTCAAACTGGTCACACTATTTTTCAAATCATACTGTATAGGTATCTGATTTATTAATCAGTATGTACAAAAGAAGAAAAATTGTATTTGATGTATAATATGGTTTTGGTTCTTATAGGCTTTATTTGAACTTATTCCTTATTTACCAATGAGAGATTTTTGTGCAGACTCCTCAGACTTATTCGAGAATCATTTTCACAAGAATTTTGAAAACTACAGTCCAAGATAATTTTTCAAACATGTTCACGCATTTGAAGATCCTTTTACACAGGTTTTACACAACATAGATAGATTTTTCAAAACAATTTGACAATCAAATTTTCACAATCATTTGCACACTAATTTTCACACATTTTGATTTCACTCAAAGAAAATAAATTTTACACACAAAACTGATTTTTCAAAGGTTGAATACTTGTACACACTATTTTCAAACAAATTTCACAAGATTTTTCAATGGAGAATGTTTTGCACGAAACACTTTTCTGACTTACTAATCAGTATAAGTACAAGGAGTCTGAGGAACTCACAATCATATTTCATTATTATAAAGCTACTTTTTACATTCTATTTTATGTTGAGGTGATCTTTTATTTTTCAGTATTAGTTATGGCTTTTAGTATATACATGGTATATACGACCCCCCTATACTTAGCTTGAGCTATGTCCTCATAGATCGAAAGGAAAAAGCAAAGACATAACTCGTACTGAGTATAGACAAGTCGAAAGAATAAATATGAAAGAAATGAATGAATGAGAAGATGACCGTCCCCCCTATACTTAGGATCAAGTAATCCTAAGTATAGCAGACTGTACACAAAGTAGGGACGGTCAAGGGTGGGAATAAACAGATCAAAGAATTAACAAATCAGGGGTGCACCCCCTATACTTAGGACAAAGTACGTCCTAAGTACAGAAAACTGACACAAAGGGGCGACACCTTTTATTTTGATAAAGAAATATGAAAAGGAAAAGAAGAAAATAAGAAAAGAAGAAAAGACAGATATATACAGATAGATTAAAAGATCGTGTGAAATACGCATCCCTCCCCCTATACTTAGGGTGGGATACCCCTAAGTATAGGCAACAACAGGAGTGACGAAACTGAACAACGACAGAACAACTCGGTGTGTACCCCCCTATAGTTAGGACAAGGTATGTCCTAAGTGTAGACACAAAGATATGGCGATAGATCTGGGGCACACATAACATGCGGGGGAAAAAGAAGGAATAGACAAAACACATCTATACAAGTGGTGAAGAAACTAATGAAGTTCAGGACGGTATCTGGTAAGCGACTACCGTGCTCTCGTCGTCGTCTCCCTGTGAGAACGAGGACGCAGTCAGAAGGTGAAAAGACACCCGAATCTACAATCAAGTGGGTGCCAGCTACCGGGGACAATCAGATCAGAAAGTAAATCAGGGACTGGTAGCGTGAAGCTGATGATCGGCTCATAAGGAGTGAATGAGTGAGTGGAGCCGATACCGTAAGACCAGGAGGAAGAAAGAACAGTACAGACTCCTCCGGTCAATCAGAGTCTCAAACAGATCGGAAATAAAGCACATGAGACCGTGTGATGCACGGTGGTGATATAATCTGAAAGTCACAAGAATTCACCGAAAAACACAATATATGGCTCACTCCTGCGAGGGTCTTCAGGGTGAGCAAGATCAGAGAATAATCAGAAGACTCGGCTCCGTGCTCCAACAGATAGGAGACACAACCAGGGAGGAGACCGAGTACACAGAAACTGATGTACTCTCCCGCAGATAACCCTCGGGGAGTAGTACATGCTAAGCAATGAATAATCAGAGCAGAAGCTCACCCTTGCGAGGGTCGTCAAGGAGAACACGCTCAAAGGAGCCTGATCCATCAGACGAATCATAGAGACGGTCTCGGTAGGCGACAGATCGACTACCAGCAGAAGAGACTGACAGATCAAGAAAGTGTGGCAGCTTCCCGCAGATAACCCTCGGGGAACATGCTGCCAGCTAGTCATGGAAATAGCAGATATTAGAAGCTCACTCTTGCGAGGACCGTCAAGGTGAGCAGACTCAAAGGAGTCGATTCAGCAGGGTCCCATCATCCGCAGATCAGGTAGGCAACTCAAGATGGGACCAAACTCATATATATCAAACGACTCGGTCCGTGCTCCAACAGAGAGGAGACACAGTCAGAAGGGGGACCCGAGCGTAAAGAGTGTGCCGCAGTCTTTCGCAGATAGTCCTCGGAGAGCACTGCGAAGTAAGCAGAGAATAGTCAGAAAGTGTCTCTACCTTGCGAGGGTCGTCAAGGAGAGACAAGGGCTCAAAGGAGCCGGATCCATCAGACAGATCCACATAAAATGTGGTCTCGATAGACGACAGATCATCTACCAATAGAATAGACCAAGAGAGCTATACTATGTCATAGCCTCTCGCAGATAACCCTCGGAGAGCTATGAACTAGGCATTGAGTAATCAGAAAAGTGGAGCTCTGCCTTGCGAGGACCGTCAAGGAGAGCGGACTCAGATGAGTCCAGTACATTGGCCTCGTGTACTGACAGGTCAGGTACATAATCATTGGGGGAGGCCAATCAAGCATATCATCTGACTCGGTTTCGGGTCTCATCATGATGGCGACCCAAGCAGTGAATGAAACCTCAGTCCTAGAAATTGTCGCATCCTCCCGCAGATAGTCCTCGGGGAAGAATGCAAGCTAAATCAATGTAGATCATGGGAATGCTGGCAAGTCATCTCAGGTCCTCAAGAGCAAAAAATCCTTCAATCGTTTGGAGGGCATAAGATCATACAAGGGAGCAAATAATCATGTCATTCACCAAATATCCCTCAGGTCAATCCAATCAGCTGAGATGGCACGAGAAATAGTCAGAAATCCTCTAAGTGCCAGGGTGGATCAGAGAGTCAGGAGATCAAGGATGGGTCAATCAGAAGATGAGAGATCATGCAGGATCCGCACACCTTAATCAAGAAGTCCAAAGTAGAATAATCAGTCAATCTTCAAAGATCAAGATGGTTGGAACCTCAAGATAGATAGATCAATCAATACTCATGAAATCGTCACCAAATCATCGCATCACATCACATCCTCAATCCGGGTGTGCGAGAACTACAATTCCTCAATAATGCATCACACCTATGCTCAATGCATCATTAAAGATCCTCAAGAAGCCCATATGCATGTATCCACAGTCAAATCCACCAAATCAATCTCAGCAACCTCAACATCATGAGCCCAGCCTACACAAAAAATCTGTACAAATAATCCTCAATGCGGGCCACATCATTATGCACAGCATTCCCGGGTAAAGGGAGAGATGATACGGGGTACACGAGGAAGATGGATAAGAAGGGTACACAATGGGGTGGAGAAGCTGATTGAGCGGGCGTGCCAATATCGTGGGTGGTAGAAGAGTGATACAGAGGGTACGAGGAGGGCGGGCGAGAAGATCGGGACATAGACAAAATTGGGTGTTCCACACAAGGCAGGAACACCGTCAAAATGGTGGTTCACGGAGACTGCTCTCCCTGAACCAGAGAATGATGATGGTACGGAGAATACGAGGAGATGGTGAAAAAAGGAGGAAACAAAGGACTTGGCAAAGAATGATTGAGCTCAAGCGCCAATAAAAATGGAGATATATATATATATATATATAAGAGAGGTAGAGAGACCCAAAGATGAAAAATGCATGACTCACACATACGGGACCGACTACCCTAATAATGAAAGAAAAGCATAATGGACTCCATGTCACAATCAAGACACAAGGCAACCCCCAATTCACCTACTCAACACAGTGAAGACCATCAGGTGACGGTCATTTATCTTTTCATTTTTAGAGTTAGGTGAGAATCACAAAAATTGTACAATCACTTAGGAGGCTTGATGGGATTTGGGCTCTACTCCTTAGTGTGCACGTAAGCAATTTAAAACGCATACAATGAGGGGATTGCTCTCCCCAAGACAAGGAAGTCCATTATGTTTTATTTCAGGTTCAATAGAGTTAGCAGTCCTGATTTTATTTGAGTTATCACTTTTTAGGTATTTTCAATGCACGTGCCTATCGAGGCTCCAATTTCCTTAAGCATCCTAGGTTGGCAAAATCAAAGGGAGAAGATCGGACAAGCCGTGCAAGTCGGAAATCGATGATGCATGCTAAGTAAGAAGACCTACAGTGCCTCCCAGCTCTCTCCATGCGGGATGCAAAACAGAATTTGAAACCTATGCTATATGCAAATGCAAACCGAAGAAATCGCCCTAGGTTCAGAAATTTCTATTATCGTGAAGCACCACAAGTCGCTCATTCATCTTTAGCCTCAAAAAGTACGGTCTTGGCTCACCCCTCCTCTGCTCAACACACTTGAGTTTAGGAGAAAGCGCTTTGCGGGGCTCGCTGTGGCACAAAGGCTAAGAGATAAATGAGCGGCTGTTTAGAGTTTAATCTAGGTCCCAAGCGAACTATAGGTACATGCAAATATATATTAGGGTGTTTGGACCTAACTCTACGAGCAAGCAACTCCTAAGCTAAGTCTCATTCACACAAAATAATAAAAATAAAATAAAATAAAGAAAAAAAAAAGAGTCAAAATCACCGAGGCCCCCAAGGGAACAATCCCTCGGGCAATGGACCTTTGGAGTCGAAGTGTACCTGTGAGAGTCCTATTTTATTACAATTCAAGTATCACTCTCTCACATGAATATACATGATAAAATAAAATAAAATGCATAAAAATAGAGACTGTCTTCAAAAATTCTCCTTCATCTGCTATTGATGCTCTCTCCTGTTGGCTTGGCATAGAAGAGCCAACTCCACCTTGCTTGGGTGCACTGGTCCTCCTAGGAGGTCCTCCTTTGCTTGGCGGTCCCTCGCATCAATGACAAAGAAAAGAGATGGTCAGAGCAGTCAATCAATAATCTCAAAAAAAAAACAAATAAAGAAATGAATGATGGACATGAGAAAAGAGTTAAATAAATGAACAAATAAGCTCACAAAATCATACAAAATCCGTTGCCTCCCCGGCAACGGCGCCATCTGATGAAAGGGAATTTGCCGAGATCGTGTCTTTCCACAAGGCGGATCGACAGTCGTTGAGTTGACCTCAGACAGAATCCCAAATCAATCAACAATTAACCCACAATGAATATATGCAATGAATATCAGAAAAATGTGGAGTTAAAATTTATTATAACTCTACATGCAAATGTGTATAGGTGTAAGTACAGGTAGAGGTCGAACACTGGGAGGCGAAGGGAATGTATGTGATGTATCATTTATTCAATCCATAGTTCATGTCCATTTATTGTTTTTGTGGGTTTTGGATTTTAAATATTTTTTTATTTTTGTTTTTATAATTTTTTATTTTGTTTTTATATTTTATATTTTTTTATTTTCTTTTTATATTTCTAGTTATATAAATATATAGCTATAAATATATAAGATATATATATATAAAGAGATGTATATGTAAGAAAAGAGAGAGGGGAATAATATAAAATATATATATAGATATAAATACTTAAAATATATATATATATATAACTTTTTAGCTTTTTAATATTTTTTTCTAATTTTTTTGTTATTTTTTCTGGAATATTTCTAATTTTTATGTATTTTTAATTTCCAAAAATTGTCCACAATATAGGACTAATTAAGTAGCCGAATATAATTTGGGTTTTAAAATATAAAATAAACTCCAAAAATTCCCAAATTAATTTTAGTACCTTAATAATAATATATAGATAATTATAAAAGAGAAAAATATATTTTTGGGTTTTTTAAGGATTTTTCTATTTTTCTGTTGGATTTTGGAGCTTTCTGATTTTTTTAATTTTCTTTTTCATATTTTTAGGGTTTTTCAATTTCTAGAATCAATATATATATATTTATACTATATATAATTTTTTTTGGAATTTTTCAAAAACATTTTCTAATTTTTTTTGTATTTTCTAATTTAAACAGTACCAAAAAGGCTTCTTTTTCATTTTTAATAATTAGGAAAAATGCGAAAAAATGCAAAATAAAATATGGGCGTGAAAATACAAGGCATGAAGCATTTATCCTAATTTTTGTGGAATTTTAGAAGCATCCTAGGTATTTTTAATAAATACATAAAGACACAAAAATAAAAACAGCCTGGCAGGGGCATTTTTGCAAATAAAATAAATGACAAGGGCACAGGTGCAAAAATCCCTACTGAAAATAAACATTTATTTTAATTTTTAGAACTATTATACAATATACAAAAACCGCCAGGGGTTACATGCAAATTTCATGCGCCTCGCGTGGGTGCTGCACGTGAGGCGCGGAGGGACCAAAATGCAATTAAAGAAAGTATAAGGGTCCTACTGCAAAATTTACAATTATTTGATAACGGGAAAAATTATTTACAGGATTAAACATTAAATATACAAAAAGGCGGGGGTATAGATGTGAAATTTACCCCAAATAAGGCGCATCATCCTGCGGCGCTGGATGCGCCACTTATCCACGTGTCAAGCATCCGACGGCGGATACCGGTTCGTCGATGAAGGGCTAGGATTAGATGATCCTCGCAGATCTGACGGTGGACGCGTGTCTTCATCGAACGGTCGTCGTTCAATCTGGGGCCTCGCCTCCCGATCCGACGGTGGTGGAGGTGTCTGGAAGAACGGGGAAGAAACTCGCCCCCGGCGAGCTTCGATCGAGCAGCCCAGGCTCCTCCGGGCACCTCCTGCGCATCTGAAGTACTCTGGACGTAGCTGGGAAGCTTCTGCGTCGTCTGATGGTGTTCGCATGGCTCCTGGAGGTCCGAGTCGTTCGGTCGAGGTCGAAGAAGAAGGGGACCTCCAGGAACCTCTTCCTGGTTCGATGCGAGCCCAGATGGGCTCCATTCTTCGTGATACCTGCATAGGAAGAACCGGGGGCGAGAGAGCTATCTCCTCGACCCGGGGTTTTGATGCTGCGATGCAAAATGGAGGGGGGCGGAGGGGCTCCGGCGAACGGCGGAGGTGGATCCCCGATTCGCCAAGACCGAAGGTCCTGGGTTGGACCAAGATGTGCGTTCGATGGAGAATGTGACGAGGAACGAAATGAGATGCAAATGGCGGGCAGATACAGTCGGGTTTACGGTGAAGAAGTCGCCGGAGCGGAGCTCCGGCGAACTTCGAGTTTGGATTTTTACGCTAAGGGAATTAACTAAAACCTAATCTAATAACTGGAATGGAAATCTAGCATTAAAAACTAACTAAAAAAACATGAAAAGAGACAGCTCTTATACCTGGGGGCCTCCAGGGAGCAGGGCGGACGCCGGAGCTCCGCCGCGTCAAATTCTTCCTCCCTCCGGTCGATTCGAGACACCAGCACACCCCCCCTGTCACGAGGAATGTCCCAGGACTGGAATCAAGGCTTAAGATTGGATTAAAAGTGGCCAAATTCGAGGAAGGAGGCGGAGCTACTTATTTATACACATTGGCGAGGTGCCTTATTGACCGGCGATTATTTCTTAATCTAATGAGTATCTGATTGATCTAAGATTTTGGCGGGTATCATGGATGATCAGAGAGCAATTCTTGTGAAGGAAGCGAGCTTGAACGATGGACGGGATGGCCGCAAAAATTGGAGGAAAACCAGGGAGTTGACAGTTCTGGGGCGCCTGACCTGGGATGGGACAGTTGACCAGGGGGTCAACGAAGGCCGGCGCCCCATTGGTCCACGTCAGCCGCTAGACGCCAAAATAGGACATCTGATTGGAATTTGATTTATTTGACACCTTAAACGATTTTATTAATTTTTTCTTATAAAATAAAAAATGTGTATTATTTCATCTAGTATTTATTAATGATTTTTATTGAATTTTTCGACGTGTTTTATTATGGTTTTATTTGAATAATGTGTATATGTATGTATTTACATGTATTTTTGTGTATTTTATTTTTTATTTGTTTATTTTATTTAATTATTTTATTGTCTTATTTTATAAATTTATAATTTGTTTTTGTGAGTATAAAGGTATTTTTGCTTGATTTTTATGTGTTTATTTACATTTTTAAATAAATAGGTATAGATCTATATAGGTAGCCTTATAGGTATTTTACCTATGTGTTTTGTATACTTAATTTATTTATTGCATTTCCTTGATTTTTATTTTGGATTTGTATTTTTAATGAGTTATTTATAATATATATTATTATAAAAATATGAAAGGATAAAAGAACCAAGGAATAAATCCTTTATATATATATATATATAGATATGTAGCATAGGTGTTTTGTCTATGAATGTTGTAAACTCATTTTATTTTACAAATTATTTTTTTATTTTTCTTTTACTTTTAATATGTGTATGCATTATATACATTATTTAAAAAATTCTAAAAATATAAATTTGTTATAATAATGAATAATGAATAGATGGATTATTTTGATCAATACTGTGTACAAGGAGGGCCAAAAACCTAACTTTTGCATATGGACTCCAAAAATTATGAAACCAATTTTATTAAATAGTTCATGGAAAGCTATATACAATTAAAGGTGAGTTTGGGTGATTTGGAGTTTTTATTTGCAAGATATGGGTCTGTGAAGTTGAGGTTTTGGCTTTTTATTCTATGTATAAGTTGTACACTGAGTATTATTTTTGCACAAACTCAATTTTGTATTTTTGTTTATATTATTATCAACAACTTTCATGTACAAATTTCTTTATTTGATGAACAAATAATTATGTACGAAAATGAGGTATTTATTGTACACTGGCCCTTATCTCCCCCTACTTTATTCCTTGTCTACCAATACCATGCTGGCCTTGGTCTCGGGGTTTGGGTCATAAAATATTTGCAATATTTTATTCCTTTTTCTTTTCTCCTCTTTATTCTATAATTTTGGCATTTAAAACCTTATTTAATGTGTAATTAATACAATGAATCATGAATGCTATTATGTACAATTTGATGCTATTTACATGCATTTGCTGGGGTTTTTGAGGCCAAAATGATAGAATAAAGGTGATGAAATGGAGATTCATCAGCAGCGAGGAGCGCACTGATGGTCTGAGGCCAGAGACGACCACATACATTCTGGACCAGGGTGCGATCAACACCACCATGTTAGCTTCCCTGGAGACCATGTAGAGACAGATACGAGATCATGGAGCTTTCATGGTGGAGACGAGGAGAGAGATGGAGAGACTGAGAGCAGCAACAAACCAGACACGAGCCGAGGGACGGAAGGGCCCAGATCAGCCAGACCAGCCGGCAGCAGCAGCAGCAGAGCCGAGACCGATGCGGGAGTTGCACAACCCCGGATCGATACTGACGCACCGGTGGGTGGTTCTTCCGGCTATCGTGGGGGACTTCAAGTTCCCCCCGAATACACTTCAGCTCCTACCCCGCTTCCACGGGCTCGCCACTGAGGAGCCCCATCTACATCTCTCGGAGTTTGAGATGATCTGTAGTACAGTCCACGATCGTCAGGTGGACGAGGACACCATCAGGATGATTGCTTTTCCTTTCTCCCTGGCAGACAGAGCAGCCAACTGGCTGAAGCACTTAGGGAGATTCGTATACACCTGGGAGCAGCTCCGCACTGAGTACTTGAACAAGTACTATCCACTCAGGCAGACCAATGCAGTGAGGGCCCTGATCAGCAACTTCTCCATGCTCCCCAACGAGCAGTTCCACAAGGCATGGGAGAGGTTCCAAGAGCTCACTGACAGATGCCCGCACCACGACATCACGAAGCCGAACCTAGTTTAGAGCTTCTTCTGCGGGTTGATACCAGAGCTGCAGGGCCTGGTGAACGCTTCTTGTGGCGGATCCTACTTCACCACGGATGAGGATCAGGTCTGGGCCATCTACGAGGAGATGGCCGAGAACTACACAGTGATGTCCCAGACCCAACTCTACACTCAGGGATGCCCACAGCCACAGACCGTGCAGTTTCAGAGGATAGCATGGGTCGATGTCGGTCCTTCCACGTCATCCGCGGCAGCCACACAGGCCGAGTCCACAGCCGCAGACATGGGCATCATCAGCGAGAAGCTGGATCGGATCGAGTTGATAGAGAAGAAGCAGTGCCTGGGTATATCTCAGATGGATCAGATGGCACAGACACTGAGTGACCTGAAGACACAGCTCATGTGTCTCCAGATGGCACAGACTGCTTCTCAGCCCTGTCTTCAATCACGAGGAGATCCGAAGAGCAGTGGCAGCTCGTCCCAGCACTCCAGTCAGCCTAGACAGCTTCACCTTGTACAAGCGGAGCCATACCAACAACCACAGCTGTACTACCAGCAGCCACCACCATCGCAGGACACTCAGATGGTGGTCTACCAGCCGGATCAGCCCTGGCAGTACTCCCACCACCCACCTATGAGCCAGAGCCGTTGATGGATGTCAACGGGATTTGGTATGACCGCCCCCAACCCGGTATCCGACGAGACCATCTTGGATTTCGTTGGTCAGTCGGAGGCACCAGTTCCCAGCAGCAACCTCCAGTTCAGGGTGGCCACTACGACCATCAGCGAGAGCAGCACCAACAGCCTCCAGTACCCCAACAACAGTCATCCATCCACAGCAGCAGTACGGTCCTCGTCCCTATCAGCAGGGACAACCTTGGAGGTGAGACAAGCCTCAAAAGTATCATCCACAGTAGTACCCCTCTCACCCGTACCAGCAGCAGCCTCACTACCAGCGAGGCCACCCGTCAGGTGATTTAGCCAAAATTTACGGAGTCTAAAATGGTATCTCACACAAGGCGGAGATAACCGTTGCTGTGACGACTCGCAATGAATCCTGGACTAAAATCAACAATTAACCCACACTATAGATCAAAGAATTAGAAATAAATGTGGAGTTAAAATTTATTTTTAACTCTGCACAAAAGATGTATAGCAAGCAAGTATGCAGAGAGTTCGAACACAGGGAGCAAATAGGGTAGGCCAAGCAAATGTGTATGAGTGAATGTGAGTGTGTCTACACTATGCAAAGTAAAGAAATTTTTGTGGGTTTTTAATTTTTAATGTTTTTTTATTTTTAGTTTTGTATTTTGATTTTTAATTTTCTGATTTTTATATTTTATATTTTATATTTTTTCAATATTGGAATATAAAGACAATGTAATAAAAGGGAAGATAGAATATTAATAAAAATATGCAAAAATAGCCAAAAATTCAGAAATAAAATCTTTTTTTTATTTTTATGATTTTTTACTGTTTTTGTGATTTTTGGATATTTTTCCAAATATTTTTGGTATTTTTTAAAGGGCAAAATAAAGAAAACAGTGAATAAAATGCAAGGCTGAAACTAAGATGGAGAAATAAAATGGAAAACAGTAGCAAAAATTCTCCAAATTAATTTTCTCTTAAAGATAGAAAATTCAAGAAAATTAAGAGACAAAGTTTGTATTTTTTGGAATTTTTATGTATTTTTAATATTTTTTGGGAGGTTTTCGGTGTTTTGTAATTTTTAGGAGTTTGGTTTTATAATTTTTAGTGAATTTTGGACTGAAGTTAAAACACACTAAAGGAAGCAAGATATTTTTTTTGGGATTTTTCTGGAGTGTTTTTATCTTTTTTACGGATTTTGTAATGCCAACAATGCTGAAAATGGCTATTTTTATTTTTTTAATAAATAATAAAATGCAATAAATATGCAAAATAAAAATATGATTACTATGCGACAGAGATCTAAACTGATTTTTGGGGATTTTTTTGGGTTTTTATAGATGCATAAAAAAATACAAGAAGCAAAAAAGAAAATACATGTTTGCAGGGGTATTTTGGTAATATAATGGAAGTTCGAGGGCCTCTGTGCAAAATTCTCACAAAAATTATAACTGAAATATAAACTTCTCAGACTAATCACCAATAGCAAAGGCCGCGAGGGCCAACGCGCAAAATTCCCAAGGCCACGTGCTAGATCACGCGCGCCTGGGAGGGATCAACGTGCAATTTTCTAAAACCTCTGGGCTAAGTTGCAATTATCACCGAAAATATAAACTGCAATTAAACATTTTAGAACTAAAAACAAATACTCAAAAATCCGGGGGGTGGGGGGGTCGCCTGCAAAATCGCCAGACCACGTGCACAAGGCACGTGACCTGGCAGGGGTAACCTGCAATAATACACACGTTCGGGGGCGAGTTCGTAAATATGCCAATGTTTTTAAACAACCTACGAAAGTTTAAATACTAACAAGATATCACAAAAATGTGCGGGGCGATATCGTAAAATCCCCACAAAAGGGGCGTTGGCGGACGGCAGATGAGAGATCACTTACGCCACGTGTCAGGCGCGCCACGCGCAATGCCCCTTCGATTCGACAGTCCAGATTAGACGCCCCAGAGGATCCAACGATTATCACGGGGGCAAATCGGACGGATGCTGGATGGCTGGAAGATCACGACCGAATCGGACGGCGTGAAGGCGCGAAGGAAGAACACGACCACGTACTCGACCTGGATGACTTTGAGGAGGTAAAATCTTCACGCACGGCACGATCCACTCCTTTCCATTGGTATCGAGAGCTTCTTGGAAGTGTCCACGATCGATCAACGGCTTCAAAAAGGTGGAGAGCCCGCCGGAGCACCACCACAGTGGTTGAATGGGGGGCGGCCTTCCAGGTTGCTCGGGTAAACAAAATCGACCCCCAAGGTGGGGTCTTCGACGCCTGAGACCTGCAAAGAAGATCCACGGCAAAAATAAAAAGTCCCAGGGCCAACAAAAAGGTGTGGGTGGCGATGTGGTGAGGTTGGTGGTCGCCGGAGCTCAAGAGCTCCGGCAGTTGTTCGATCGTGAGACTTACGCTAAATAGTTAATTAAAAAGCAAACTGAATACAGAAGATGAAAGTTGGGACCTATGGTTGTCTAAACTACAAGAAAATAGAGTGAAAACACCTCAATCGGCTGGGTTGGCCAAGAGATAAAACCTCACGGCCGTTGGCCGGAGATGGGGGCGGAGACGCCGCCTCGACCGCCTAGCTACGCCTCCTGGGGGCTGGAGGGTCTCCTGTCACGAGACCCCTTCCTGAGCACTCGATAAGAGAGCAAGATAGATGGTCAAAGAGGGTTCAAAGAAGAATGGAGGCGATGGGTTGTTTTTGAAAAGTTGGCCGAGTGGGCTCCTTGATCGAGGCGTGGTGAGCAGACGAGGAAGATTTAGGAGGATCTAGGAGGTCGGCATCGATCATGGAGATGTCAGGTACAACTTTCATGAAGGGACCATCTCCCCTTGAGCAACGCAATGTTGGCGAAAAAATCGAGAAAGTCGGGTCACGGGCACTCTGACATGCAGCAGGGAGAAGACAGGAGAGTTGACCAACGGGTCAACTTTTCTAGTCACCTGGTTGGTCCACGTGGACCAACCAGGAAAATCCCTGGAAAAATGCTTTCTAAAATCTATTAAAAATAGATAATGATTTTTTTGATTTTTAATTATAAAATGAAAAATGTTTATTTTTTATAAATTATTTTATTATGATTTTTAATTATTTTTATGAAATGTATTTTTACAAGTTTACATTTATGCCCTTTATAGGTATCTTTACCTATATTTTTATTATTTTATTTTTAATTTGTATATTTAATTTATTTATTTTTGTTTATTATATTATATATTTAGAAAGTATTTTTATATACTTAAATATATTTTTATTTTATTTTTCTGAAGTGATGTGTACACTTAATAAAATACAAGTATAGTTTATGTAGGTATATTTACACGTATAATACCTATGTATTTTATATACAAGTATTTTATTTTGACTTTTCTTTGAGTTTTTGTTCTGATTTTAATATACATATATATTATAAGTAATATTTACAAAATTATAAAAACACAAAAATAATGAATAAATAATAAATTGAATATTTTAATCTGTACAAATATACAATGAGGGTCCAAAACTCAACTTTCAAATTGTAGCTCCGCCAAATGCGAAACCACCGCCATTAAATAGCTTATTTTGAATTATATACAATTAAAGGTGAGTTTGATGCATTTGGAGTTTTCATTTGTGAGATACGGGTCTGGGAAGTTGGGATTCTGGATTTTTATTCAGACCATAACTTTTTATCTGTGTATTATTTTTCAGTGAAATCAATTTTGTATTTTTCTTTAGTTAATTATCTACAATTTTCATGTACAAAGTTTCTTTATTTGATGTATAAAAAGTGGAACCAAAAATAGGTTCCAAAATGAATAAAGAATGAATAAAATAAAAGGAATTTGTATTGTATTTTGGCCCTTATCTCCCCCTACTTTATTCCTTATCGACCTAGTCATCAAGATGCCTAGGTCTCGGGGTTTCGGATCATAAAATATTTACAATATTTTATTCTTTTTCTTTTATTTTCTTTATTCTATAATTTTGGCTTTAAAAATCGCATTTTATACAATATTTACACACATACACATGAATGTTAAAATGCATGAATTACACCTATTTACACGCATTTACTAGGGTTTTTAAGGCCAAAATGATAGAATAAAGATGATGAAACATCGATTCATCATCATGTTCTCATGGGCCAACCTATGAGAACCCCGCCTTAGACGACCTAGCCCGCATCATGACAGAGCGCAGGCTACCTTTAGATGGGAGATGGATGAGTTCCGCCAGGAGATGCGGGAGATCGTGAGAGGGAAGGCCTCCATCCCTGCCCAGATTGAGCCGAATCCGAACAACCTGAAGAGGAAGTTTGAGCAGGTAGAGTTCACAGAGATTACCACTCCTAGTGCTTCACTTGGTGATATGTCTGAATACATGTTTGATGCTGATTTTGTTACACTTAGGAGCGGTAGGATGCCAGCAGGTGGTGCCTTGTCTGAGCGACGATCCCATGCCACTTCCAGAGCGCCAGGCGAGGAGGAGCGTGGTACTGATGCCCCGAGAGATGATGACGGTGGTGCTGACTCCACCATGGATGTTGATCTAGCCGATGGTACTGAGGCCGTCATTTCACCAGTTGGAGGAGGTGGTACTGACACCACCACAGTTGCTGAGCTAGAGCACAGTACTGAGGTCGCAAGTCGACATGCCGAGGTTGGTACTGAGGCCACCATTTCCACTTCTGCTAATCCTGTTGTCTTTCCATCTGTACATGTATCTCAGGACGTTTCTGGAAATAAAGGAAAGGGTTTTATTATTTTCGGATCCACATGTGTTAATTGATGATGTTTGTGTGGATTCTGCTGTTCATGAGCATGCCAGAACCTCTCCTAGTCCTTCATCTGAGAAGGACCCTGTGATCCCCTTTCCACGAGCACTTCATATGGCAAAGGGAAAGAAAATAGAAAATTAGAAAAAGAATCACCAGATAGAGTTCAGCCAGCAGATGATAAATAGATTCCATATACAGCTGACTCTTCAGGAGGCATTGGAGCACATACCTCTACTCCAGAGATCACTCAAAGACAGGACCACAGTTAGGAGGAAGAGGAGGAACCATCAGTCTGAGATCTATGTGCTTACTCGAGCCACTTGTTTCGCGATACAGAATCTTTTGCCAGCCAAGAGGCCATATGTAGGAGCCCGGTATGTCAGATGCCACATCCATGAGCAGAAGTTCGATCGCACTCTATTAGACAGCGGTTCTTCGATCAACCTACTTCCGGCAGCCCTTCTCAACCGCTTCGAGTTGGGCACTCTATGACAGAGCAGGACGGTCCTTCAGTTTGTTGATCGATCTGTCAAGAGGCCGAAGAGTTGCTGAAGGACGTTGTTGTCATGATTCAGGGCCTGAAATTTCCCGTGGACTTCGTTGTGTTGGATATGGAGATCCCTGAGTCTGTGACCGATACCCTAATAGTTCTAGGACGCCAGTTCTTGGCCACAGCCAAGGCAGTGTCTGACCATGATAGCGAGAAGGTGTACTTTCATGTCGAGGGCGAGAGTATACAAATAGAGACGGTCGAGGAGACTAGAGACAGAGATGCAGCTTGCTCAGAGCTGACTTTTGATTCAGAGCAGATGACAGAGGCAGGGCGAGACATCCACCAGGACTGCAGTGTTGTGATCACAGATGACAAGGCAGTTTGGGCAGATCTAGTCGGACAGGCCATCATCTCACCTTCAAGGTTCACTGATGCAGAGACGCCAGCAGAGGAGAGCTTGGAGAGTGCATTCCTGATCCAGGATACTTTTCAGGCAGCAGAGCCGGTTTCCAACCACGAGACAGAGTTTAGTGAGTCTGATACAGATCCCTCGGAGTCAGATATTGATTGGGCAGAGTTCGATGATTTGATACTGTGTCTGACTTCTACTGCGCCTACAGCTAGGGAGGAGGTTGACTCTGTGCAGAGTAGAGACAGTCCAGCAGAGCAGCTTTTCCAGATACAGATTGTGAGCGAGAGTTCACATTCTCCCATGTAGATTTGGCAGCATTCACTCAGACCTTTCAGAGGCCAGATCCGCCAGCACCTACATGTCCAGAGCTGAAGCCACTACCGTCGTTGTTGAAGTATATGTTCCTTGCGGGTGAGCATGAGATGTACCTTATCATTATCTCTGCTGATCTGACTGGAGAGCAAGAATCCCGTCTGATGGGGGTTCTTGTAAAGAACCGCAAGGCGATAGGATGGAGTGTAGCCGATCTCCAGGGGATAAGTCCGGCCATGTGCTCTCACCATATCTATCTCGAGGAGGGGGCAAAGCCGTCGCATGAGTTCCAGCAGTGGATGAACCTGAATCATAGAGAGGTTGTCATGAAGGAGATTTCGAAATGGTGGAGCGCTGATTTTATCTACCCCATCTCCGACTCCAAGTTGGTCAGTCCATTGCATGTGGTGCCCAAGAAGACGGGCAACACCACAGTTGTCAATGAGTCTGGAGAGGAGATCGCTACTCGGGTACCCACTTCTTGGCGGGTTTGTGTGGACTACAGACGATTGAACCAGGCCACCAAGAAGGATCATCTCCCCCTGCCCTTTATAGATCAGATTATTGAGAGGCTGGCAAGGAAGAGCCATTATTGTTTCTTGGATGGGTACTCCGGCTATAATCAGGTGGCCATCGTGCCTGAGGACCAGGACAAGACCACTTTCACCTGTCCCTTCGGGACATATGCTTTCAGACGCATGCCATTTGGATTGTGCAATGCTCCGGCGACATTCCAGAGATGCATGTTGTCCATCTTTTTGGACATGGTGGGAGAGTGCTTGGAGGTCTTCATGGATGATTTATCGGTCTACGGTGACAGATTCAATTCTTGTCTTGACTGCCTAGACCGAGTCCTTCAGCGATGCATTGAGGTTTACCTTGTGATGTCTTGGGAGAAGAGCCACTTCATGGTGACTCAGGGGACGGTGCTTGGCCATATCATCTCCAACAGGGGCATGGAGGTTGATCCGGCCAAGGTGGATGACATTAGAAAACTCAATCCACCGTCCAACTTGCGGCAGTTACGGTCTTTTATGGGGCATGTCGGTTTCTACAAGCGCTTCATTTATGATTTTAGTAGGATTGCCCGACCGTTGACTGATCTGCTGACGAAAGACACCGAGTTCCTTGTTGATGATAAGTGTCTATCGTCGTTTGAGACTCTCAAGAGTCGTGTTGTACAGGCTCCTGTTCTCCAGCCACCCGATTGGTATCTCCCATTTGAAATCATGACGGATGCCTCCGATTTTGCCGTGGGGGTCGTGCTGGGACAGAGGAGGGATGGAGTCCCATTTGCCATTCACTACGCTAGCCGTACATTGGATGCCGCCCAGCGGAACTATACAATCACTGAGAAGGAGATGCTAGCCGTAGTTTTTGCCCGAGATAAGTTCAGATCTTATATCCTTGGATCTAGAGTGACCATCTACACTGATCATACCGCCATCAGGTACCTCATGGCAAAGAAGGATGCCAAAGCCAGATTGACCAGATGGATCCTTCTACTCCAGGAGTTTGATATAGAGATTAAGGATAAGCCTGGAGTCAAGAATGTGGTGGTGGATCATCTCTCCCAATTGGAGTATCTTGAGGATTCTGAGCAGACTGAGCCTATTTGTGAGACCTTCCCAGATGAGGCGATCCTTGCTATCGCCTCTCTCCCGTGGTACGCCGATATTGTGAACTTTCTTGTTGCCAAGAATGTCCCACAGGATTGGCCCAGGCAGAGACTTGAGACCTTTCTTGCGAAGACCAAGTTCTACCACTGGGAGGATCCCATCCTTTATCATGAAGGAGGGGGTAGCGTCTAGCGTAGGTGCATTCCTCAGGATAGGCACCACAACGTCCTCACTTACTGCCACAAGCTTGAGGCAGGAGGACATTACTCTGGGAGGAGAACGACACAGAAAGTGCTCCAATCAACCTATGTGGCCTACCCTCTTCAAGGACTCTGATGAGTTCGTGAAGAGGTGCACTGACTGTCAGAGGATGGGCACTTGTGGACAGTGTGATATGATGCTGATGTAGCCCATTCACTTCTGTGAGGTTTTTGACGCATGGGGCATCGATTTCATGGGTCCATTCCCTAGGAGTCAGGGATTTGAGTACATTCTGTTGGCCGTTGATTATTTGAGTCGTTGGGTTGAGGCCATCCCCGCTCGAACCGCAGATGCTAGGACTGTTTGCAGATTTTTGAGGAAGAACATCATTTCACGGGTCGGGGTCCCTCGAGTGTTGATATCTGATGGGGGGTCTCATTTCGTCAATGACAAGGTAAAGGCCCTTACTAGCGAGTTCAGCATAGACCATCGAGTTGGCACTCCATACCACCCTCAGACGAATGGTCTTGCTGAAGTGTCGAACATGGAGATCAAGACTATATTGCAGAAAGTCATCCGCCCTGACCGAAAGGATTGGTCACAGCTTTTGGACTCGGTCTTGTGGGCATATCGGACGTCTTTCAAGACTCCTTTGGGTACATCTCCCTTTCGCCTCGTTTATGGCAAGCCATGCCATTTACCTGTTGAGCTAAGACATAGGTCACTTTGGGTTGTTACAGATATACTTTTGGATCTAAAGAGTGTAGGAGATCAGATGAGGGCGGAGTTAGCAGCCCTGGAGGAGCTTCGTGATACTGCCTTTTCAAACAACCTACATTATAAGGAGAGAGTGAAGGAGTGGCATGATTCTCACATCAGTCAAAAGTAGTTTGAGCCAGGACAGAGAGTATGGTTGTTTAATGCTAGGCTTCTTCTATTTCCAGGGAAGCTACAGAGCAAATGGAAGGGACCATATTTGGTTAGAAAGGTACAAGACAATGGGAGTTATTGATATATCTGAGTTGTCTTCTGATGTTACCTTTCGAGTGAACGGCCAACGGCTCAAGCCATATCTAGATCATGAGCTGCGGGTCGTTGATGTTGCCCCGATTCACTTTGCATGAGATGTGGTCTCTTGACTCACATCTATTTTATCTCACTCCTGATTATCAGTGTTCTTCCGACTTGTATAGATCCAGTTGTCCATATCACTCCCACACCCCTTCTCTCATCTTATGATATTCTATACTTAGGGTGTACTTTACCCTAAGTATAGGGGGTGTAGGACTCTCGGGTATTCTATTGATTCTTTCTACCTCTATTTTGCTGCCTATACTTAGGGATATTTACCCTAAGTATAGGGGAGGTAGACCATGTACATTCTCACTCGGCTTTCCCTTTGTGTAAAGCCTGCTATACTTAGGATTACTTGATCCTTAGTATATGGGGAAACCCCGAGATCTCTTGTATTTCTATTCTTTCAATCGTCTTTGTATATAGCCTTCCTTTTCACTTCCCGATACTAAGCACGAGTTATGTCTTCTTCATCGCTCTTGACTCTGAGGACATCGTTCGAGCTAAGTATAGGGGGGTGTGTATATATTCCATATATACTTTAGCCATAACTCGTACTTTATGTGAGTGTGTTAATAAATAAAAATGGCTAAAACCCAAAAATCCATAAAAATTAAAATTTTTCCTTGTAAATAAAAATTCTTTTATTGCACATACATAGCTAATGTACAAAATATTTTTGTAAAAATATTTGTAAAAATCTTTTGTGTAAATAGCTTATCAATATTTTCATACCAAAATTATGTATATAGTACAAAATTTTTGTAAAATGTTTTGAAAATCAAAAGTTTGCAAAAACCTTGTGTAAATTTGTGTACATATTTTGCAAAACTTGCATTCATGCATACATCCATGTTTTTGAAACATTTTTCAAAAATTTTGCACATGTGTAAATAGTTTGTAAATAGCATCTTTGTAAATACTTGTATAGTTTTTCCTGGATCATAGTTGACATTTAAACTAGCCTGGAATTTAATTGGAAAATGGAGCTTGATTAAGATCTTAATCCACTTAATTCTAAGAGGAACCTTATAGGGCTTAGGGTTGAGACTTTCCAGGTCCATAGTGACTTAGTTCTTTGAGTCCACTAGGCTATGATCAAATGTCATCTCGATGAGCCTAAGTAGAGCACTTAATAACACACATATGACTCATTCAGATAATGGCTGGACTTGGACCCGCACTTTACACCGAGCTCTCTACGGATGAGGTGGTGAGGAGGCAGTCTTCCTTGACTTGGGGTAGCATATGAGGGTAGTACTTCTAGGCGGAACCTCTCTTCTTCTTATAGTGAAAGAAGTGCATCTCAACTAGGTCTAACGACAGGAGTTGTGGGTTGCAATAATGCTTCAAAAGAGGGATAGTCTACTGGTTCAAGAGGAAAAACTCCTTATGTATATATGCTGCACTTGGTATATATGTTGTATATATGCATATCAAAAAAATACAAAAAGAAAAAAACTCCAAAAAAGCGGTGGGTCTGAGAGAAAATGGTAATCCCACCGGAGTGTATATAGTGCAATAAGCAAAGCTTGAGACTCATGTTCCATCTTATGTAGCTTGTAGAAGGGAGACTTAGCTACACTGGTTGAGCTCCCAGGGATACATGGCTACACTGGCCATGGTCCATTCTCTTCTTCCCCCTCTTCTTGAGCCGGTTGAACTTGAACTTAGAAGGGAATACCCCGCTCCTCGAAGAAAGAGTGGCCAGACTAGGGTCATAGAGTTACCTTGTTGGGGAGGGTTGTCATTTTGCTACTTCTGATGTGGAGAGCTATACCTCACTTACACTGTACAAGGAAAGATTCATGATCTTCATGGTTTGTGTATGTAGACTTGTTCTGATATGGATTATTGAGGAGTCTTGACTATAGATTAGTGGATCTTAGACGCTGTTAAGTTTTAAACCTAAGTCCAAATAAGGTTCCGACACATTAATAATCCAAAGATCTGATCGATCTCCATATTTCAATTTAATGAAGGCAAGTTTAATAATCAGCATTGATCCATGCATTTCTCCTCTTTTTCTTTTTCTTTTTCCTTTCTTTTTAACTTCTTTTTCAAATAAGTGTTTACTAAGGGACTAGCAAAGTTAAGTATGGGAGGGTGATGAATCCTCATTCATCACTCTTTATTCTTTTATTTTAGCTAAATTCCTGTACAAAACACCATGTAGATATGTGTAAATAGAATAAATTACCAAAATGCATGCGTTGTTTAAATATCAATAATTAGCATGTTTTTGCATAAATAAAAGAATAAAGAAATAAAAGAAAAAGAGGGAAATATTTAGAATAAATATTGAGTGACCTAATCCCAAGGGAGTGCTCAGCATGGGCCTGACCGCAAAATAAAATAAGTAGAGAGAGATAGGGTCGCTCAATACAGTGTACATAACCCTATGTATAAATGTAATTTTATTTTCTTAAAAATAAAAATAAAAAGTGTTTCTCATACCTTGTACATATTTATAAAAATCATTAAAATCAAAATAAAAAGAAAAATAATAAAAATCATTTTCCACTTTGTATATATACCATGTACATATGTATATATATATATATTTAGCTAATGTAAATAAATCATAAAAATAAAATAAAAATACCTTTCTATTCCAAATTTTATGTTGTAAATAAATAAAATATAATATTGGAATAATTTTATAAAAATAAACAATTAAAAATAAAAATAAAAAATCCATTTGTACATATACCTATATATATAATAATAATAATAATAATACAATGTAAATACCTTATTTATTTTTTTTAAAAAATAAATAAAAATCACTAAAAAATAATTTGAAAAATAATAAACAATTTTCATGTTGAAAAGTTTTAAAAATAAAATCATCTACTATTTTAAAATAAATTCACAAATAATTAAGAAATGGAGGCTTCTGATTGGTCCACAGGAGATGTTGACCCCCGTCAACTTCCCCCCTTGGACCACTCGACCCGGATCCCTGCGCCCCGACCCGATTTCTCAGAATTTTTGCGAGCTGATCCGCCTCTCTTTGTCCAAAACCTTGGGCTCCATTTACAGATGCTTCATCCGAGACCCTCGCCCGGGGATGATTCTAGGGATCCGTGCACCATAGCGCCATGCCCGACTCCTTCTTGCCGGACCCTCGCTTGTATAAAGTCCCAGTTCTGGCCGCAATTTCATGCCATCTTTGGCCTTCCCCCTCGTCGCCAATGAGCTCCTCTCCCTCGCCTGAGTGACAGTCGCACGAGAGAGGGTCGAAGCGAGGCACGGGAAGCCGGGAACCACTGATCCGGTGGCTACACCACTGTGCTCCGCCGTGAGGTGAGCTCGAGCCTCTGGATCGATGAGCCATCGTGGCGACAACCCCAGGAGCTCCGTCAGCTCCATCACAGTCGACTGCATCCATCTGGTAACTTCGATTTCCCCTAGATTAGGTTAATTTCCATTTTCGCCCAAATCGCACCGTCGGCCGTCGCCGGCTGATTCATCTTGATCCGGCCATCCATCTGCTGATCTGACCTGCGATACACCTTCACGAGCCTCCTCTCCATCTGCTACGCATCTTCGATCATCCTGTCTCACCTCGGAGCAGGACCTCAGGTCTCCTCCGTCGTTGCTTCGCCTGAGACCACACTCCGCCCCCCTTCCGATCACCCATTTCACCCACTGACGGGTCGAGGCACTTTGCCCTCGACCCAGGAGTCTCT
Source organism: Ottelia alismoides (assembly GCA_037367405.1). Taxonomy (NCBI): domain Eukaryota; kingdom Viridiplantae; phylum Streptophyta; class Magnoliopsida; order Alismatales; family Hydrocharitaceae; genus Ottelia; species Ottelia alismoides. The sequence goes on along the minus strand of JAZKJV010001458.1, from coordinate 797,905 downwards.
CTGTGCAGCTTGCAGGTCAAGTCGACCTCATCTAGAGGTTGACTTATTCAGGCATAGGGGCTTCGAGCCTCCTTCGTCGCTGGAGCTCTCCGGAGCTTCCCAGCCTCATCGGAGGTACCCACCAGCTGCGAAAGAGTTCGAGCATCCTTCCACACATCTCAGCAGCCCAGGAGGAGGTCCAGCGCGCACGGATTGAGCTGGCGAACTTCACCGGAGTCGAGTTCTTCCAGGACCCCCAGCTACCGTCCGATTAGCCATTCGCTCCAGTTTTGATCCAAACCGTTCATCCTCGAGAGACATCCACCGTCCGATCCATCAGGGCTTCGATCCAGGACGTCCAATAGCGAAGAGGCATCTTCTGTTATCAACCGTTCGATCTCCAAGTGGCGCTTCCTCGACCATCGATCCTTAATAAAGGGGTAATTTCACTTAGGCCCCTGTCATTTTCTTATTTGTCGTGTAGTCCTGTAAATATTAGTTTACGTTATTTTTATTTAGGAACAATTGCAGTTAGGACCCTAGGTTAATTTTATTTGCAATTTAATCCTTGTTTATGTGAGCCACGTGCATCAACACGTGAGGTTTTGGGATATTTGCATGTTTAGTCCTGTATTTCCTATGTGTTATTGATTGCATATTTTTTAGGAATTACACTTATGCCCCTCTATGTCTGAACCACATGCGACGCGAGTGCTTTTGTGGGCTTTTTGCATTCCAGACCGTGGGCTTTCTTTATGTGTTACTATTCAGCTCGGGAAATATGTTTTCTTGCACTTAGGTCCTTGCTTGCTGTGTACCTTATTTTTATTGAATAAAATATCAATTACATTACAAATTAGGTGAAATTTGGATATGTGGCTCCTGCCATTGTGTAAAAATTTCCCTAAATTTTTGGGACATTTTCGAGGCTTTTTGCTATTTTTAAAAATTCAAAAACATTGCTTTTTGTTACTGTTTGAATTGAAAAATCAAAGAAAAATATAAAAACCTCTCCAAAAATTCTAATAAAATTAGGGATTATTATTTTAGTAGTTTTCTAGCTTTTATCTAATTTTTGTGCTTTTTGGATTTATAAAATCCATTAAAATTGAAAAGCCTAAAAATATCATAAAATCAATAAAAATTCTATAAAATCCAAAAAATGCAAACTCTTTTTCTGTAGCTTAGCTTTTGTATATATTTTTAATAAAAGTTGTCTCCAGATTTTTATACACCAATTATCTATTTTTAATTGGTCTTCCAAATCTGGCTGCACAGTAACCCCCTTGTTTCCCTTCCTTTTGATTTTTATAAAATCGTACAAAAATTGGAAAATTCTGAAAAAATGATCAAAAGCACTTAAAAACATAAAAAAACACAAAAACAATTTTATCTCAATTTTGGGAGTATTTTTGAGTTTAAATAATTTGTTGAATTTGCTTATTTTTACATTTTCTTATTTTCCCTTATAATTAAAAATACAAAAATATTAAAAAGAATTTAAAATCCACCAAAAAGATTTTCTCTTTATTTTATTCTTTTTAGACTACTCGTAGGCCGTCTCGGCCATCTCGTGCTCCCTGAGTCCGACCTTGTTCGCTATACCAGGTTAATAAACTAGCGAGGACCGTTGTTTGTTTTATTGTTGGGATTTTATCACTTGTGCCCCTCCGAGATATCGCAATTTCAGTTATGCTCATATCTTTTTGGTAATATCAGTTGTGCCCCTCACTTCTTGCAAATATATCACTTGTACCCCTCGTGTTAGTTTCCGTCCATCCCAAACGCAAACGGACGTTAACTTTAGGGACACGTCAGGAAATAAATGAAAACAAATGAATGGGAAAGTCCAACCACTGTTCATCTTCCTCCTCCCCCTCCTCTTCATCTTCCTCATCCCCCTACCCCTGCCTCCTCCCCCTCTGCTGCGCCCTCAAGCCCCCGCAACCCCACGCCCCCCTTGCCTCGCCGACCCGACCTAGCGCCCCCAGGTCCCCTTGCCCCGCCGACTCGCCCCGGTGCCCCCGCCCCCGCCGATCCACCCCGGGCCAGGCAATTAGAGGCAATCTTCAAAAGCTCCTTGTTGTTCACAGCCCACGTCAACGACGGATCCAGCGTGGGATCCCCCGGCGCGTCTCCATTGCTGCAGGTGTCGTACTCCGTCACGACAGCGGAAAGGGAGCCTTGCACAGATTGCTTGTCACTGGCCTTAACCGCCTCCAACGCGGTGTTGTAGTCGCTGAGAGCGGAGGCGTACTTGGTCACGTAGCCGTCGAGGATCATCGCGACGATTTTATCAGTGACAGTGTCATGCGCATCCTTGGAGATCACCTGTTGGGCGATCACCGTCTGCCGCTTGCCGGCCTTGATGAGGAGGTCGAGGACGAAATGGATGCCGATAACAGCGGTGGTGCTGAAGGCGGCGGTGTCGAGGAGGGGATTGATGGCGGAGATGCAGGCATCGGGGTAGTCGGTGCGACCGCAGGCGGCCTTGATGAAGAGGGTGATGCTGCTGGCGATGTGGGGGCCGAAAGAGGAGAGCGGCAAGAAGGAAGGAGGTGATGGTGCAGGGGCGGGTGCGCGAGGGATGCAGACGGATGCAGAGAAGGGGAGGAGGAGTAGTAGGGAGAGGAGGGCGGTGGAGGGAATCATGACGATGTCTGTCTTCTGCAATCGGGTGGAGAATGGGAGGAAGATGCGAGATAGGTTGGGAATCAGTGGTGGAGCTGCTGAGGCGGTGGGGGTCCTTTCCTTTTCTATACACGAGAGGGAGGTGGTGGGAATATGATCCATTTTCTTCCAACTTTTATGTTTCCTTGAGCGGAATTGAAGCGTTTTGACTTCTTTGATCAGGAGGTCGAGGACGAATGGGGAATTAATAAGGGTGCGATCTGCATTCTATATGAACTATAAATTCTAATTTTTAGACGTATTTAATCTCTCTTTCTTGAAATATCAATTATATCTCTTATTGGAGGTCGAGGACGTCGGGGGATCAGTTCCGGCCAGAGAGGGAGGAGGAGGAGGTTGGAGGAGGAAGAAGAAGATGGGGGAAGAGGAGAAAGAAGAGGAGTATGGACAATAATACCCCTCTTAACTTTACCAAGGTTTGAAAAAACCATGGTTAAGTCAACTCATTGACGGTCAATCTGACGGAAGGGCATAAATAATAACGGAGAAAGAAGTGAGGGGCACAACTGATATTACCAAAAAGATAGGGGCATAACTGATATTGCGATATCTCGGAGGGGCATAAGTGATAAAATCCCTTTATTGTTTTATCCTTCGATTTGGTGGTTCTATAATTTTCTTGATTAACCGAGTCCCTCTATTCGGGTCGCAACGACACCAAACATTTTACCTTGGCCCAATAGTGAGTGCTTGATTTTCTCGGCTCATCAAGAGTCTCCTGATCTTCACTTTCCATACCTCTTCGAGACACTGATTGACGTGGAGGATTCTATGATTGATCCATCCTTCTCCACGTTTGATTTCTTCAGCTCTACATTTCCACTCCAGTCTGATCCTGAGCCGATGATTTCTTTTGTGCAACCGGATCCTGATCACTTATTCCCATATCCTTGGCCGGTAGCAGACACCCGCTTGATTGCATACCTGGGTGTCCTTCTTTACACTGTTTATTTCGTCGTTGTTCTCATACCAAGACTGTGATGATAGTACGGCAGTCGCCTTACAGATGTCGTCCTGAACCTTGACACATCGTTATCCTAGCCTTTGCTCCCAGCTAGGGGCGTAAAACCTAGCGCTTGTTGAGAGGCACCTCAACATTGTACCCTTTTGTATATACGTGTTTCGTCGTTATTTGATATTTCTTTCTTCCGTGTTTGTTTTCACCCCAGGTCTCGCTTAGGATTATCTTTGTTATACTTAGGATACACCTCATCCTAAGTATAGGGGGGTAGAAACACCGAGTTGTTACTTTCGTTCCGTTTCATCACTTCTGTTGTTTCCTATACTTAAGGATTCTTCACCTTAAGTATAGGGGGAGTGATGCCCTCCAGCTTGTATATACTTGAGTTTCTTTTGATTCATTTTTACCGCTGTTTTGCTGCCTATACTTAGGGATATTTTACCCTTAGTACAGGGGAGGTAGACCCTGTACATTCTCACTCGGCTTTCTCTTCGTGTACAACCTGCTATACTTAGGATTATTAGATCCCAAGTATAGGGGGAAATCCCGAGATCCTCTTGTATTTCTATTTCTTTCATTCGTCTTTGTATATAGCCTTCCTTTTCACTTCCCGGTACTAAGCACGAGTTATGTCTTCTTCATCGCTCTTGACTCTGAGGACATCGTTCGAGCTAAGTATAGGGGGGTGTGTATATATTTCATATATACTAGCCATAACTCGTACTTTGTATGAGTATGTTAATAAATAAAAATGGCTAAAACCCAAAAATCCATAAAAATTAAAAAATTTCCTTGTAAATAAAAATTCTTTTATAGCACATACATAGCTAGTTGCACAAATTATTTTTGTAAAAATGTTTTGTAAAAATCTTTTGTGTAAATAGCTTGTAAATATTTTCATATCAAAATTACATATATAGTATAAAATTTTGAAAAATGTTTTGAAATCAAAAGTCTGCAAAAACCTGTTTAAATTCTTGTACATACTTCGCAAAACTTGCATTCATGCATACATCCATGTTTTCGAAACATTTTTCAAAATTTTGCACATGTGTAAATTGTTTGTAAATAGCATCTTTGTAAATATTTGTACAGTTTTTCTTGGATCATAGTTGACATTTAAACTAGCCTGGAATTAATTGGAAAATGGAGCTTGGTTAAGTACTTAATCCACCTAATTCTAAGAGGAACCTTATAGGGCTTAGGGTTGAAACTTTTCAGGTCCCATGGTGACTTAATTCTTTGAGTCCATTAGCTATGATCATATGTCATCTCGATGAGCCTAAGTAGAGCACTTAACAACACACACATGACTCATATAGACAATGGCTTGACTTGGACCCGCACTTTACACCAAGCTCTCTACGGATGAGGTGGCGAGGAGGCAGTCTTCCTTGACTTGGGGTAGCATATGAGGGTAGTACTTCTAGGCGGAACGTCTCTTCTTCTTATAGTGAAGGAAGTGCATCTCAACTTGATCTGGTTGCCATGAGGTCTAACGACAAGAGTTGTGGGTTGCAATAATGCTTCAAAAGAGGGATAGTCTACTGGCTCAAGAGGAAAAACTCCTTATGTATATATGCTGCACTTTGTAGATATGTTGTATATATGCACATCAAAAAAATGCAAAAAGAAAATAACTCCAAAAAAGTGGTGGGTCTGAGAGAAAATGATAATCCCACCGGAGTGTATATAGTGCAATAAGCAAAGCTTGAGACTCATGTTCCATCTTATGAAGCTTGCATCAGGGAGACTTAGCTACACTGGTTGAGCTCCCAGGGATACATGGCTACACTGGCCATGGTCCATTCTCTTCTTCCCCCTCTTCTTGAGCCGGTTGAACTTGAACTTAGAAGGGAATACCCCGCTCCTCGACGAAAGAGTGGCCAGACTAGGGTCATAGAGTTACCTTGTTTGGGAGGGTTGTCATTTTGCTAATTCTGATGTGGAGAGCTATACCTCACTTACACTGTACAAGGATAGATTCATGGTCTTCAGGGTTTGTGTATGTAGACTTTTTCTGATATAGATTATTGAGGAGTCTTGACTATAGATTAGTGGATCTTAGAGGCTGTTAAGTTTTAAACCAAAGTCCAAATAAGCTTCTGACACATTAATAATCCAAAGATCTGACCGAACTCCATACTTCAATTTAATGAAGGCAAGTTTAATAATCAACATTGATTCATTCATTTTCCCCTTCTTTTTCTTTTTCTTTTCATTTTCACTATTTTTCAAATAAGTGTTTGCTAAGGGACTAGCAAAGTTAAGTATAGGGGGGTGATGAATCCCCATTCATCACTCTTTATTCTTTATTTTAGCTACAAAACCTTTGCAAACACTATGTAGATTTGTGTAAAAAGAATAAATTACCAAAATGCATGCATTGTGAAAATATTAATAATTAGCATGTTTTTGTGCAAAAATAAAAGAATAAAGAGACACAGAAAAAGAAGGAGATATTTAGAATAAATATCGAGTGACCCGAACCCAAGGGAGGGCCAAGCAGTGCCTGACCGCAAAAGAACCCAAGTAGAGAGGGATAGGGCCATTCACCATAAAAATGCTCCTTCATGTACATATTATATTTTGTTAAAATAAATCAAAAATATAAATAGGTTTTTATTATTTTGTATATATTTATAAAAATAAAATAAAAATGGGAAAAATAAAAGAAAAATAAAAATAATTACTTTCTCTCTCATCAGTGTAAATATTCCATGTACATACAATAAAAAGATGTATTTATTTTCCCCTTATAAGTAATTAATAAAAATCCACCAAAAATATATTTTTATTCCAATTTTTATTTTTTAAATAAATAAAATATAAAATTGGAATAATTGTATAAAAATAAATAATTAAAAATAAAATTCAAAAATACACATGTACATATACCTATATATAATAATATAATGTAAATACATAATTATATTTCAAAAAAATAATAAAAATCACTAAAAATCCTTTGAAAATAAATAAATATTTTTTATTTTGTAAATATTTTGAAATAATGCCATTTTCTATTTATATTTTGATTTTTCCAAAATAATTTCCAATGGAATTTTTCATTGGTCCACGGGGGGAACGTTGACCCCTGGTCAACTGCCCCCCCTTGACCACTTTACGCGGATCTGATTCCTACTCGATTTCTCCCAATTTTCTCGGATCGATCCGATCACCTCTCACTTAAACCCCGAGCCCCGATTATTACTGATTGATCCAAGACCCTCGCCCGGGGATCTACCTAGGGATCTGAGCTCCGATTCACTCTCCTGACCTCCATCTTGCCGGACCCCTAGAACTAATAAAGTCTCAGCTCCGCCTGCCATTTCCGGCATCTTTGGCCTTCCCCCTCGTTGCTAGTGAGCTCCTCTCTTTCTCCTGAGTGACAGCCGTGTGAGAGAGATCGTAGCGAGGCACGGGTAGCCAGGAACCACAGATCCGGCGACGATCACCGCCGTGCTCTGCCGCTAGGTGAGCCTGAGCCTCTGGTCCCGTCGAGCCATCAAGGCGATGACCCGAAGGTCCTCGACCTCCAGCCTAGACTACTTCCGTCATCCTTTAGGTCAGATTCTTTCTAGTTTCTTCTAATTTTAGGTTTTCGATTTTCCGGCCACCACCCTTCATCGACCATGTCTTGATGCTCCGTTCAACCATTTGCCATGCCGACCATTCTATCACCTCCACCGGTTCTCTCTCCACCTTCTACTCCCCTCCACTCAACCTGATTCACCCAGGAACATGATTCTGACTCTCCTTCGTCGTCGCTTCGCCGGAGGGTCATGCCCCGCTTCATCCCTCACCCCTTTTCGCGCGCTAACGGGTCGAGGCATTTTGACCTCAACCCAGTTGTCTTCCTGTGCAGGTTTAGATGAGAATGGAGCTCATCTGGAGGTCCAACTGTTGAAGAACAGGAGCTCCAGGAACCTTAGCGCAACCAGGAACCTCTAGTACCTCCCGGCCTCATCAGAGACCAATATCCGCTGCGGACACCCTCGAGCGTCGTTTTGCCCATCAGAGCAGCGTCGGAGGACCTCCAAACCGTGCGTATTGGCCGATCGAACTTCGCCGGAGGCGAGTTCATCGGCGTTCTTCCAGGGAGTCTTCTAGCCGTCGGATCGAGCCTCGTCGCAGTTCTAATCTCTACCGTTCACCAGCCGAGGTGCTCGTCCATTGGATTCATCTGAGGATCGAGTCCCAGCCGTCCATCATCGAAGGGGTATCACCCCATTCTACACCGTCCGATCATAAGTGAAGCCCCTTAGCCATTGGATCTGAAATAAAAGGGTAATTTACACTTAGGCCCTTCTCCTTTTTCTTATTTCCATTTAGTCCTGTAAATATTTTAGGAAGTTGTTTTATTTTAGAATATTTGCACCTTGGACCTTGTATTTTGTTTTATTTGCATTTTAGTCCCTGTTCAAGTGGAACACGTGCTTCGATACGTGAGTAGTGGCACAATTGCATGATATACCCTATAGTTTCTACGTGTTATTGATTGATATTTTCAAAATTGGAATTACAAAAATACCCCTATGAGTGCAAGTCACGTGCTGAGCTTGTGTGTTTTTGGACTTTTTGCATAAGGACCCCTGAGCTTTCTATATTTGTTACTGTTTGGCCCATAAATTATGTTTCTTTGCAAATAGGTCCTTACTTACTGTGTGCCTTTTTTTATTGAATAAAATATCAATTAAACTCCAAATTAAGTGAAATTTGGACATGGCTCCTGCCACTGTTTAAAAATTTTACTAAAATTTTGGGACATTTTTGAGTTTTTGTTATTTCTAAAAAATCAAAAATATTGATTTTTGTTACTGTCTGACAAAGAAAATCAAAGAAAAATATAAAAATTCATTTAAAAAATCCAAAAAAAAAAAATTGTTTGTTTGTTTTGCCGTGTTTAAGTTTCAGTCCAATTTTTTTTGTCATTTGGACTAAGAAAACCCAAAAAAATTAAAAACACTAAAAACCTTACAAAAATCTAAAAAATTCTATAAAAATCAAAAAATACAAACTCTTTTCTGTAGCTTAGTTTTTATATTTACATTTCATAAAAATTACCACCACACTTTTATAGGCCCATTATATATTTTTAATTGGCCTCTCAAATCTGACTGTACATATTATCATTGTTTTCCCCTTTCTTGATTTTTGTAAAATCAACTAAAAATTGAAAAATTCTGAAAAATTCACCAAAATACTTAAAAACATAAAAAAACATAAAACAATTTTTATTTGATTTTATTTAGAGTGTTTTATAAATATTTATTTGTTAGTTTTTTCACTTGTTTTATATTTTCCTTATTATTAAAAAATACAAAAAAATTTAAAAGACTTAAAAATCCACCAAAAATACCCTTGTTTATTTTTTTTATTTTAGACTACTTCGTAGGCCGTAAGGCCAACCCGTGCTCCTTGAGTCTGACCCTGATCGCTATACCAGGTTAATAAAATAGCGAGGACCGCTGTTTGAGTTTATCGATTTTATCTTTGATTTTGGTGGTTCCTTTATTCTTCTTGATTGAGCTGAGTCTCGAGATCCGGGTCGCAACGACCCTTGATCTATTTTATCCCTACCCGGGTCTTGGGTAAATTTTTGTCCCATCAGTGGTTGCCGACGAGTCCAATCGAGTTCGAACCCAACAAGTTGTCAAAGCTAAATTTCCTCGATAACGGACCAAAAGCTAAGTCCGGGATGTTACAAAGAGAGTAGATGGTTGCATTAGGTGCTGAAACTTGAGATGGAGAATTTCTTGATAATGCTTAATTGATTCTTTAGCATTATTACCAAATTTATTTATTAATTTATCATCTAAATAAATAAAAGATGTATCATATAAATCAACAAACATGTATGTGTACTTGTACATAATATAAAAAAACATATAATTATCTATATTGATTTACTTTTCAACATTCATACGTGTATTCATATTTGCCAAAAAAAATAGAAAATGACAATCATATTCGTATTCATCATATTCAAGTTTTCGTATTGATATTCTTTGGACCTTCATGAAATATCCATATCCTCTTTAAAATAAATTGCAAATACACGAAGGTGACGCACGTGCGTGTGAATATATCTATTCATTTTTAAACCATGTCTGACGCTATGTACGCTATGGCTTCTGAGAGATATTTTTGTTGTATGCCTATCTTCAATTCTAAGAATATTTGCCATATTGAATGTCCAGCGATATGAGAATATTAAATGTTCATCCCTTCAATTTTCATTACGGTGCCTAACTTATGAGGTTCTCGTTACACACTAACACTACAACAAATTACTTTAGAGCTAAGCTACGGTAATGGAAAAATTTAATTGCATTTTTTGATTTTTTTTATTTTTGTGCTCTTCCGGGATTTTGCAATTTACAATTATGTCCTAACCTTTTAATGATACATGCGCTCCTATATTCTTACTAAAATCACATACTGCCCTTCCCTTCACTACAGTAAAATAAGCATAAATCGACGGTTAAAATTTGCAAACATCGGTTTTAGTATTAGTATATTCGACATATTTTATATGTCGGAAGGCAGAGGGCTTTTTTGACTTTTGCCAAACAAAGGTTAAAATAGACATTTAAATACGTCGTCCTCTAACCAAAACCTTCGCACTTCCATCTCCTTCTTCCTACAGAACTGACACTGTGCTCCTCTCCTCCTCCCCGATGCCCCTCGCTCGCACCGCCAGCACTCCATAGAGCCACTGCTTCGTACTTCATCGATCAAATCTGTAGGAGTTTCCATCTTCCCCGACTTCTAAGATATTTACATATCATAATCCTTCCCAGAGTATTTAATATGCATTTCTCTTATTTCTACCGACCCCGCAACCATAATCTCATCCCTCTTCCCCGCCGCAGCATCGGATCTCTAAGTTGCAGCAAGCTTTCTTCCGACGGTGATCTTACATCAATACTAATCTCGTTCATAGGTGAGTATTTATGCAAGTCAATTTTTTCTATTGGTTTTTTTTGTGGATTTCGACGGTGTTCTCAATATCGATTTCACATTATCTTAGAGGAAGGGATCGTCGTAGAAACACAATCTCGGCCCCTCGAATGGGCATGATTTGAACTTGAAACGAATGCTATTCTGTCGACGTTGTAAGGAATACAACATTGGATGCTATTCTTGATGTTTGGTGATTGAATATTCATTTCCTTTTGCCACGATTTTTGTTCCCCACCATTTTCGTTATTTCCTTTTTTAAGAAAAATGCATTTTATGATTTTGTAACCCATATAATGTATAACTACACCGGCTCGATTCAATTTTTTTACTATTCATAAAATTTAAGAAAGAAAAAAAACCGTCCTCACTTGTTATTAGAAACGAATCTATAAGTCATTTGCCAAGTTTGACTAAAAAAATATTGCCAAGCCAATCACAACCTTAAATTTTGAAATTCATTTTATTTTTTATGTTGATGTTGATGCTATCACAATAATATTATTTTATATCAATAGATATTGTCCTGATATATTGCAAAGAAAATGTTATGAAATTGAACTTCATGGTCACATACGTTTTAAAATTCAAATATATGATATGTATGTTACATTTTCTAGCTTTATATGTAGTGTTTCCTCATTATGACACCAGCTTCACTTGTCTTATTATGATAAATTTGAATGTATATTTGGACCAGCACCATGATGGGTGTTTCCCTTTTTTCGGCAAAAATAAATAATCTGAATGTCATATCACGCTCAAAATAAGCTATTGTGCATTTTGTGGAGACCATTTTTTATCCTTTTGAAAAGGAAACACCACTTTTTTCTTTCAAATGAACACCCTTTCATATAAAATAATGGGATTTTATCACTTGTGCCCCTCCGAGATGTTGCAATATCAGTTATGCCCCTATCTTTTTGGTAATATCAGTTGTGCCCCTCAAAACTTGCTCCGTCATCAGTTGTGCCCTTCCGTCAGATTGACCGTCAAAAAATTAAAATAATCAGGTTTATTCAAACCATGGTGTGGTTAAGAAGGGTATTATGGTCCATACCCTTCTTCATCTTCTTCCTCCTCCATTTGCTCTTCTTCCTTCTCTTCATAATTTCTCTCTCTTACTAACACCTTCATGCATCCATCGAATTTCTAAAATTTTTATATTTCCACGGACATATCACTCGTTACGGATCAAACGATGAATTTTATTGAATTTTTGGATGATTTTTTATGAATCAATTAGTCAAAAAATTATCAAAATTTAACAAAAAAAAACACAACTCAGTTCCAGCCACAGGCGGAGGAGGGCGGAAGGGGGGCACGGGGGAGGGGGAGGCGTAGGGAGCGGGGGCGGCGGGGTGACCTGGGGGCAGGGGCGGCGGGGCGACCTGGGGGCGGGACGGTGGGGGAGGTGCGGAGGGCGAGGGCGACGGGGGAGGCGGAGCCAGGAGAGCGATGATGGATCTGGATGGCGATGGGCTCTAGAGGCGGTGGCGCAGTGAAGGACGGATGCTGGTGCTGGGCCTTTCACGTGGGGGGCTTTGATTGCAGGGCTCCAGGTGGACTGGAGTTGAGGGAAGCGATGTAGCGCGGAGCGTTCAGGGGGAGGGAGAGGCGAGGGCAGGGGACGGGGGGAGGTCGGGCGGAGGGGCGGCAGGGGGTGGGGAGGTCGGGGCTGCAGGGCGGCGGCGGAGGTCGGGCAGAGGGGCGCCGCGCGCGCGGGGAGAGATGGCGGCGCGAGTTGGTTGGTGCGCACGGAGAGATGGCGGGCATGAGTTGGTTGCAGGCGGCGCGAGTTGGTCGGGCAGAGGGGTGCCGCGCGCGCGGGGTTGCTGAGAGATGGCGGGAGCGAGGATGCGCCTGGAGATGGAGGCGGAGAGCTCGAGGCGGAGCTGGGCGGCGCGGGGCAGGGGCGGGGGCGGCGGCAGCGAGGGAGGAGGAGGAGTGGAGGAGGAAGAAGAGGATGGGGAGGAGGAGGAAGAAGAAGAAGATGAGGAGGGTGTAAAATGACCTCCTAACCTTTTTTTTTAAAGTAATTCCGCCTATGTCCTCAAAGTTAACGGCCGTTTGCACTGTGGATGGACGGTCACTAACCCGAGGGGCACAAGTGATAAATTCTCAAGTTTTGAGGGGCACAACTGATATTACCAAAAAGATAGGGGCATAACTGATATTGCAACATCTCGGAGGGGCACAAGTGATAAAATCCCTAAAATAATCTAACTCTATGGCCACAGAGTTATGCTGCATGATATTTGGTTATGTACCACTCTGTTGTATTTATGTCTTCTTTCAGAATCATGCATTGTTTGTCCAATTTACTTGGAGCAAAACATACTTTTTGACTTGGGTGATGTCAGCTGCTATGGGATCTATGATTTATGTGTCATTTGAGAGATCTATTTTTCAATAAATGGCTTGGATAACTGGAACAATTTAGCAGCAGTTTTAGTTTATATAACATGTAACATGTCTAATATCTTTCTACTAAATTTGGTTACATTTTCATAAGGGATTTTATCAGTTGTGCCCCTCCGAGATATCGCAATATCAGTTATGCCCCTATCTTTTTGGTAATATCAGTTGTGCCCCCGACTTCTTGCCAATATTTCACTTGTGCCCCTCAGAGGGGCATAACTGATAAAAATCTTTTATCAGTTATGCCCCTCTGAGGGGCACAAGTGAAATATTGGCAAGAAGTCGGGGGCACAACTGATATTACCAAAAAGATAGGGGCATAACTGATATTGCGATATCTCAAAGGGGCACAACTGATAAAAACCCTTTTCATAATAAATGTGTGTGTTGAGTTTCCCATGAAATGAATTAATCTTTTCGGTTTAACTTATTCTACATTGGATATGTCATGTTCAGTTTAGGTCATGATTCGTAATAAATTTCTGAGTTTTTCTCATCAGTTAAAGTGCATGGATCTAGCCATTGTATGTATTTTCGTCCACTATATGTATTTTTACTATTACCTTCCATTTGTTGAGAAGTGGCGGGCATGCCCGTTGATGTTAACGTTACAAGGAAAGGGAATTGTGAGATGCTCTTGTGGCACTATGGATCAATGAATGAATTTGGTTTGATATCTATGCAAAAGTTCCTCCAATTGTCAGATAGCTTTGAAATTTGATTTCATAAGAAATGAAAATTTTGTATTTCAAACCTGTATAGGTGTGGGGTCTATAGGCAATAAATCAAGGCATGATTCGACATGCCTGTGTACAAGTGATTGGACAATTCCTGTATGATTAACCATATGACTTTGTAAGATTACTGGTGTAATAATATATCGGTCTCGAATCCTGAACACTTATTTCTTGCAAATTTACAATTACCAAAATCTACCAATTACAACATGGAAAGTCTACCACATTTTTATCATGGAAATCATCCTTCCAATAATAGAAAGCGTCAACGTGAAGATTATGTGCTTAATTGAAGAAAAGAAATCATTTTTTCCCAACTTCCATACTGGCACAAGTTAGTTTTAAGACATAACTTAGATGTTATGCACGTGGAGAAAAATATTTTAGAAAATTTATTGTTGATAATACTTGATGTGGATGGAAAATCAAAGGATACAATCAAGGCTAGACTAGGTCTTGAGGACATGAATATAAGAAAGGAGTTAAATTTATAGAAGCAACCTGATGAGAAGTATTCTATTCCTAAAGCTTGCTATGCCTTGAGTAAGTCAGGGAGAAGAATTTTGTGATTTCTTTAAAAGTGTGAAGATGTCAGATGGCTACGCATCTCACATTGGTAAATGCGTAAACGTTGAAGATGCTCGAATTACAGGATTAAAGAGTCATGATTGCCATGTATTGCTACAATGACTTTTAGCTCATGCATTATCTGGTCTCTTACCCAAAGCTGTTGTTGGAGCTATATCTGAACTTGGCACCTTATTCAACCGTTTATGTAAGCGAAAAGTTTTGGTGGATGATATTAAAAGAATGCAACACGAAATGATCATGTTACTTTGTAATCTAGAACTGATATTTCCGCCAGCATTGTTTGATGTAATGATTCATCTTGCTATCCATCTTCCAAAAGAGGTCTTACTTGCTGGCCCAATAGCTTACCGTTGGATGTATCCTATCGAAAGGTTCTTATGTTCATGAAAAATTTGTGCGTAATCGAGAACGTCCGGAAGGTTCGATAGCTGAAGCATATGTTGTACATGAGTGCATAACTTGGTGTTCTATGCATATTGAAGACATGGAGACGCGGTTCAATAGATTAGAAAGAAATTATGATCCATTCAAATAAAATGTCAGAATACTCGGGGTTGCAAATTACTCTCCAAAAATTAGTGAAAAGGAGATTCAAAGAGCAAATTTGTATATTCTCAGTAACATTATGGAAGTCAAGATATATATTGAGTAAGTATTGATTCATATTTAAGTTATTAAATCTTATTTTTTTTGTAAAAATTAACATTATAAATAAATTCTGCGAAAATTGGAGAATTCTCGAGGGAGAAAGGATGCCAGATATAGAGGCAATGCAAATATAATAAATGAAGAGGGGAAGGATCAAGATGAGATGACTAAATCGTTGTACGCGTTATCATGTGGTCATAACCTATGCATCAAGAGCTACACATGAATAATCGTAAATGGTGTAAGATACCACACAGAGGCACGCGATGCATGAAGAAAGTGACAGAATAGCTCGATAATGGTTCATGGAGAGCATAATGGGAAAGCAATTGAATTTTATGGTGTCATACAATACATTCTTGAACTATTATTTGTATTTGGGAAAAAATTATTTGTTGAAGTGTAAATGGTGGGATCTTGGTTGTCATAAAAATGTCAAAATTAATTGATAATAACATGACAAGTATCAATGTATACAAAACATGGTATGACAATGAGCCCTTTATACTTGCATCACAAGAAAAGTAAATGTACTATCTTGTAGATAGGAAGAATGGTCCATGGTGGCGAGTGGTGCGGAGACACGAACATCGACATATATATGATGCACAACTCAATACAATGAGTGGGATTAGGGATGAAGATGCACAGCTCAAAGACATGCTCACAAGTTCAGATAATGAAGATGAGAATATCCCTATTCAAGTAATAGACGATGATTGTACAAAACTAAGTCATGTAGAGGTAAAGGTTTCAACTATCGACAGTTGTAATTGATGGGCAAGTACGTGTGGAAATTAATACCAGTGGTGAAAAAGATGAGGACAAAGATGATATTAATTGAATATATTGATCCAGACGAACAAGATTAAGGTAATTTATTTTCGTACTCCATTGTATAAAAATATATGGCTTTCCTCTATTTCATAAACTAATGTAATATTTTTACCGGAACATTACCGTTTATCTTGTAATGCATCTTTTTCTTTTCAATAATGTTTTATTTTGGTTAAAGAAGAGTACACTAAGCTTCTAGGCAAATGTATTTTATTTCAATAAATGTATCTTTTTGCTCTAGTTATGGCATTGGGAGACTTATGTGTCCTTATTATATATATATATATATATATAGAGAGAGAGAGAGAGAGAGAGAGGATGGGGAGCTTGCACCAAGATGCATGTAACTTTACATGCACCGACACTTATATCTTTCACATTTTTTACTTTCTTGAAAAATACCACCATGTATATTCATCCATATATCCCTCCAATATATCATTCGAATTTCGTCAGAAACAGAGACTCCTATGACCTCCATCCAGAACAGGTAGTTTTAATGGTCTTAGAATTGCTGTAATCGGCCTATTCTAGATGGAGATAATCGGAGTCTCTGTTTCTGACAAAATTCGAATGGCGTATTGGAGGGATATATAGATGAATATACATGATGGTATTTTCAAAAAAGTAAAAAATGTGAAAAATATAAGCGTCGGTGCATGTAAAGTTACATGCACCTTGGTGCAATCTCCCCATCCTCATATATATATATATAGGAGAAACTTCAAATGAGACGGGGTCTCATAGAAATTATAGTGAGCCACAATTTTACAGCCGTTTGATTTGAATTGATGGTCATGATTAAATCCGGTTTTCCAATAGAAAACCACCATCAAAACCGCCCTCCCTCCTCTTTTTATGGAAAATCTTAACATATATTAACTACGATTCCGACTATTATGTTCGATTTGGAAATGCCACAACCGTCTCTCATTTTTTTGGCGGAAATGCAAGAGCAGAATGAGAGCTCCCTTTACGGAAGTAATTTATTACTTTCCATGTTTTTATCATTATCATAATAAGTCGTCGATACATTATCTTAATTAGTTAATCAATGCTTTCTATATTAAGATGGATTTGAAATTTATATATGTAAAGTCGGAACATGTAATAAGAATTGTATTTTACAATGCAAGAAATTTTTGTAATATAATATAAGGTATTTCAAAATATCGTCATACATTTGTAAAATTCAAACAACTTTATTAAAAAAATAATCAATTTGTTAAAGTGTTATTCAAACAACTTTAAATTTAGTTGCTTCATTTCAAAAAAGTATCGTAAAATATCAATTTGTTAAAGTGTTATTCAAATAACAATCTCTAAAATATCAATTAGTTATCCCTATTTTGTAGATACGCCATTTTCCCTCACTGACGCCTTTTTAAAATTCAAAATGTTAACAAAAGTTTGTAATTATAATGGTTTTATTTCAAAAAAAGCTCATACAATAGCAACTTGTTAAAGTATTATTCAATAAACTACATCAAAAAAGTAATATTTTTGAACTATTTTGAAAGTTGTTATATACATTAGCAGTCCTGGCGTCTATTATTAAGAAAGTAGTTTTGCCTAATTTGTACTTCCGGCTTTTTCTCTACTGTCCCATTAAAATCGCACGTTTGTTTTCTCTATATATAGAAATGTTATTTCGTCAAAACCATTTCATATAACGATAGTGGTATTGATCCGGACCTTCCGATCTTAATCCAACCGTAGTTATTGATGGCTCTCTATAATCACTATGAGACCCCACCTCATTTGAAGGGGTCCCTATATATATATATATATATATATATATATATATATATATATATATATATGGCTAGAACTTTTCCATGGAAGAAAATGAAGGAGAAAGGCAAGAATAAGATTTGCAGTAGTGCATCGGCTCCATTTGAGGAGTCAATTCAGGAGATGTCCTCTATAGATATCAGTGATATCACCTTGACTTCTGTGCATGTTGATGAGAGACTACCATCAACATTGGACACAAAATCTGTTACCGAGAGGCAATACGGTATTTCTTGATGCTTGTTTAGCTTACATTTATAAACGATACTAATTTATCATTTTGATTATTGAGTAGAAGCATGACCACCATATCAAATTGTACGTCGTCGAGGAAAGATGCGTGGAATAGCTTTGGAAAAGTTGAATGCTTCAATGAGTCATAAGATCACCATTGTAATTGATCCGTACAATGGGAGGCCAACTGATAGGATCTAAGCAAAATGTTTTCAGACTCTTATTGGAATGGTGCTCGTGAAGATGCTCCAATGGAACTAGACTTTCGATTAATTAAGAAGGAGCATCTTCGTGGATGTTATGATCGCATTAAGGTAAAGTTCTTTTTTTCGTTCATTTCATATTTGATACTGCTTGAGTAGGATATTTTAAACCAATCCACTTTAGCATCTTCTGATTCACATGCTCTGGCTCACATATTGACATTATTACAAAAATTAGTTCATATTACAGCTTGTCAATATTGGTTTATATTACAACACACATTTTTTAGTAGCCTACTATTTCTTAACTTCACTGATAAGGATAGAAATTATTATTTTATCCTTCATATTATAGCTTTGCCAGCATGATGAAAGTATTACACTCTTGAATAATTTTTAATTTACTTATGTAGAACATTTCTGTGGTTTATTAATTGTATCATTTCGTTGTAGTACATCCTTTCATTCAAATTTATCATGGTTTTTAGGTTCATGCAAATGTGATCGGTGTGGATGATGAAACATGGGTTTGTGGTGTTATAAATAGTTGGTGGTAAAGCAAATAAAAGAGAATCGCCACCACTCGAAGAAGAAATTTGATGAAATAGATGACTTGAAATCTCCGTCAATGCCAATTGAACTGTGAGAACGCTATAAGAAGTGGTGGGGTGTTCGAAATTTATTGTATGTAAATGATTTTCTATGTCATGTTATTCTTTTCAAGTTTTGAGAATATCAACTAAATTTTTCTACATATGAATGAAAAGAGCAAAAAAATCAGCATACTCGGGTAAATTATGTCAAGAATCATCTCACGTGTGAGGCAACTTCATTTGCAGTCATTCATAAAGAAATTGTGAGTGTTTACTATGTAAGGTTTATGATTATGTATGTCGTATTTTACTGTATTTAATCTTCAATTGAATGAAATAGTCTGATAACGAGCTTGGTGGAGCTCCATGTGGACCAATTCTTTTGTACCATCGCTCTCATTATAAAATTGATAAGAATGGTAAAGGGAAACATGGACAGTAAATCCGCACATTCTACTTATGTAAGTATTTTTCCCAGTTGTGTTTGTATGTTAAGTCATATATGTGTGTTTCTTATTCTCTTTGTATTTATTCATGCAACTTAGAAGGGTTGATATGCAACGTAAGGCGATAGCAGCAGGAACCCCAATCGATATGGAGGAAATTGTTGACATGGTATTAGGAAATGGGGGTATGACTGATTGGAGAAACGGGTGGGGTTATGGGCACAAACCCGAGCGAACTCGGGAACGAAGAAAAAATGTATCCCAAGCTGATTTGGATGCTGCAATTCGTGCAACAGAGGATGCAGTGAGGGGGAAGCTGACTGCTGAAATGGATGTAAAGATTGCATCCATCAATAAATGATGACAAGATAAAATTCAACAGCAAGAAGAAACACAAGAATTGATTCTGAAACATATGGATCAAATGAAAAAAATGGATATGCAATATCACGCAAACATAAAATCACGTGTCAAATAAACACTTGAGTAAGTTTTGTAAATTTTGAACTCTACATATTAGTGTGATAAATATGATTAGAATGATATTTTCATAAAACAATTGCTAGGTTTCAACCAGCTGAATACATTGTTGATGCCTTCTTCAACACGAAAAAGAAAATTTATCATTGATGAATCTGATGAAGAGAAAGAAGACTCGTACGAAGAAGATTCCGCTTATAAAGAGATTGAAGATGATGATTGAATTCATTTGTCCATGTTTTGCATATTATCAACACTTACAAACTTATATGTGATGATACTGTTACATATTTTTTTGTTGAATATTTCGTATGCTTTTTTAGTTTTCTCTAAAAAGTATACAATCACCTTATTGTTCATGTTTATTATTTGTTTGTATTTTTTCTTTCTTATATAATATTGCACTAACTTGTAAGATATGATATATACTCTACCATCCATTTGCTCATGTGATAAGAATTCTGGGTAAGAAGTGTGAGCACATAACTAGTTGGTGGTGTTTTTTTAAGGAACTGGTGGTGTTTTTTGTGTCTAGAATTCATAGTGCTTTTCCTCTGAACTTCCTTCTATTTATGTAATTATTCTTCTAATGATCACTTTACTTATCTACGGACATGCTGCCAGTGAACCATAAGCATCACCAATAGCTGCTCCTCAGCCTCAAGAGTAAGCAAACTGCGTAGCCACATTTTTATTTAATGGTCATGAATTCAATTATAAGTAATATAACTCTTTCTTTGTAACATGAAAAAGTAAGAAATCAAAGAAGTGAAAACTCCAAGCTGAAGTTGTTCTATTTGCTTGAAGTTTTTAATGGAAAGTATTTACTTATCTTTATTATTTTAAGCTTTACTGTCTGTTTTTTCTTTCCCTAACATCTATTAACAAGAGATCTTTCATCGATTCCATTTTTGTTTAGAATCGTTAATGATTTGCTTAAAAATATTTTTGATGGAAAGCAATCCTTCTCGAGCTTCTTACGGGAAGGAAGCCAATCGATATCGAAAATCCAAAGGGCTAGGAGAGCTTGGTCATGTGGGTAAGATATTAGTCTTATCAGCTTCTAATTCCAACCTCAATGGGCTTCAACTTCTATCTTAAGATGTTTCTAGTGTTTGAATGTATTTCCAATTTTATCATCAGAATATAAAATTCTACCTTCTTTTTTTCCTTTTAAGGAAATCCTTATTCTGCAAAAAATCAGGTCACTAAACTCACCTGAAATTGTGTTTGCAATGCAGGCAAAGTCTATACTTCAAAGTGAGAAACCTGCACAATTGATGGATACCCAAGACCGGCGTCCAGTACGACGACAAGCAAGTAGAAAGGATGATCTTGGTAGCTCCCTTTGCGTAAGGAGGACACCGAGGACGTGACCGAAGATCTTTGTCATGAGTCCTCATTTCTTGTTTCCTAAATAGTTTCGGCGTATCGAATTGCTTACAGTTAGGTTTACAATGTATTTGAAAACTCTTGCTGGTTCGAAATTGATCGCTCCTGATCCTGCATTTTTCATACAACTTATGTAGATTGTTCGAGTTGTATGTTCTTTATAACGTCGTCGAGGATGAGAAGAAAAGCATAAATCTGAGCCCTCCTCAATCCTCGTCAGATCTCTGATATTGAAGGAGGTTGCTTTCAACATGGTAAATATCTGCAGTAGACTTCTATTATTCTTTATTTGATATGTAAATGTAAGCGATATTCTGATGGAGTGACTGCATACGTATCAATAAACCCTAGTTTGCATCATTGGGCCTCATAGTTTAATATGCTGAAGCCACTAACTTCCTCCAGTAACATTAATAACATCTCTCGGCATCAGCATTTCAGGCTACATTTACCAATATTCTGAAAGAACTTGGTAAGTAACGAGCATTCTTGTGTAGATAGATGCCACATTTTGTTGTTTTCACCCAAAGCTTGTAATAATAATAGAGTTTTGCTCCCTTTCAGAGAAGCACTTCAACACGGATTTGACATAAAGGAAGTATGCTATTATAAAGCTTATGATCCAGGATCAGTAAACTATGCTTGCAGAGGCAGAAGGAGATGGAGATGATAGTCAGGATAATAACAACGGTGTCGACAAAGATGAATCAGAGCCTGTTTCCACTCTTAAGAAGACCAAGAAAATATGAATGTGTCTGCTCTCTGTGAAGGTATATACCCGCAAGTGCTGAAGCTTTACAATATCTCGAGTGGCCGTTCATCGTCGTCTTCGCGATACATTATTTTTTTCCCTTTCTTAGAGTTTAATGATTTAGTATCTAAACCTGTGAAGTTGAAATAACCTTCCATTTTTTATAAACAATCAAAGCCATTTATATTTGTAATACTATTTTTTTATGGTCAGCTCAATTGAGGATACTCCATATATGGCAATCAAAGCCATTTACATTTGTAATACTATTTTTTAAAATCTGGCATCATAATTGACGTTAAGAATTTAACGTCGTATGTGATTTTTCGTCGTTTAACTGTCGATTTACGTAATCGAGATCGACATATAAACGTAGGGATTGATTACGTAATCGAGCTCGACGTATAAACATATGGATTGAATACCAATTTCGACGATTAAATCAGTATGGCTGACAAAGTCGACATAACACATTATTTGTCGAGTAAGCTTAATTTCGATGCACATGAATCGATGGTGGCTTTCGACATGTGTAAATGTCGAAAATAGCCTCTTCCGACGTTTGTAAACATCGATTTAGTCAAACTCTGCTGTAGTGCTTGAGATAAAATAGGAGTATAAGTGTAACAACACAAAGACAAAACTGTGAATGTTGTAACAATATATGAGCACAAATCTTCTTGGAAAAAAAAGATAGTACAACTGTAATTATAGAATCAAAGTTGTCGTATTTATTTTGCCTTTAATTGACTTTTATCTCATCTTCCTTTTGTCCTTCTCATAGTTGTCTTTAGGTGCAATGGAAGTCGAATGTAAACGAACGTAACTGTTTGACCCTCCTCTAGTTGCAACGCTCCCCAACCACTCTCTCTCTCTCTTTCTCTCTCTCTCTCTCTCTCTCTCTCTCTCTCTCTCTCTCTCTCTCGGACAAAGCCAATTCTATGGTACCATCAACAGGAGGAGGAGGAGATTCCCCACGTCCTACAAAGCGGCGGCTTTTCCCATTGTGCTCCCCGAGAAGCCCAAGACTTGGACTGCATGGAAGACTCCCCCCGTCCCTCTCCCAAGAAATCCCCCAGGCTCGATCCAGTCGATCCACCCCTTACGACAATGCACCCACCGTCTCCGAAGACAGAGGAAAACATCCCATGAAGGAAGCTCGTGATGATCTTCCTCCTCGGCCTCCTCTCTACAACTCCAAATCAGACATCCACGATCCCTACAACTACATGCCGAGGTGGGACGAGTGGCGGTTGGCGTACATCAACGCGTACTGGAAGGACGACATGAAAAGGCTCGGTATTCCTTACGAGACCGAGCATCTGGGAGTCCAAGAACTGGAGAATTGGTACCCATCTCGCGAATTTGCAATCTTTTCTGGCTTCTTTTTCTTGATCGTTGTGGTCGGCAGGGGATCGTACCTGCTCCGGAAGCAAGAACGCGAGTCCCTGAGTGAATCTCTGAAGATCAAACAAGATGCACCGGCAGGGAAGAGACAGGTGAACGTAGATTTTCGTAACGGGCTGATCCCAGACGTCAATCTCGAGAAGGACGAGGACAAAGACGGCGATGAGGATGACCTCGATTTAGACAAGGAATTAGATGATTAGGACTTCAACTCAACAAACAACTGTCAGATTCTGGAATTGTGAGCATTTGGTAGATGAGATGTCGTTCGTTAAATTTCATTGGTTTAGTGTCTGCTGGGAGCCATGGATAGTTGGAAAGTGGTTCTTGTTACTGGATCATTGTCCCGCATTAATGTTCAAATTTTTTGTTTAATTGGACGATTACAATTTCAAAATGTGATCTTAACAACGATGTGGCTTAACGGTGGAAGGAACAGAGGGATTGGTTTTGGACGGAGAGTACTCTCGTTTTAATAGCTAGAACCATGGAGAATACTGGGAACATTGGCGAATCAAATTTTACCTATGTGATGAGAGGCAGGTATAGTACATCAAGAAACTGAGAGCTAACAAAAGAAATCTCGTACCCAATTTTCCATGTATAGCCATGTCCAAAAATTTCATCTGTAGCCGTGGGCACATGATCGAGGGAATGCATGCTGGGGAGAAATCACTTTTCGACATTTCTATAAGCTATCACGCAACCAATCTGTGCGATTTTGTTTTGTTTTAAGACAACTCCAACATTGATCTATAGGCCCTTAATGTCTTAGTTGTGTAAGGACAGATCAACTGTATATTGCTTAATTTATTTGCTCCGGTTAATCTTATGAAGGTAACTCTGTGTATGTGGCATATCACTACTAAAGGATGGATGGATATTTGCGACGGTCAGTGACCACTGTTAATAATCATGTTCGATCCTCGACGCAGAGACATGTAACGTGATTGTTATTTGTGGTGGGCGCCATGCAGCCGTCAAAGACCGTGGCTGCCGCAAATGTTTCTTGTATAATTTTCAGTGATTTGTTTTGACGTTGAAAAGGAACAATAAAGCATTATTTGCGATGATTACTTAATATCGTTGAAAAGGAGCAATAAAGAATTACTTACGAGGGTTATTAAAACTGCTGTAAGTCATACGTTACTAAAAATAATGCTACTTACCGCGTAAAGCCTATGCTATCTGGTGTTGCTCGTTGTTAATGCTTGCTGCTGTTGCTCGGTTCAGCTTCTTGATTAACTTGTTGCCATGAAAAAACATCATACAAAACAAAGTGATGCGACTGATAAATACATATTTTATCTACTTAATGCATGAAAATCGAGTATACACATTTAGCATTAATATTGTATTCTTACAAACACTACAAGAAAAATGAGTTGTGGTCACGGAATGTGGCTACGGAAACTTGTGGCCATGATAATTCTGTAGCCTCTAGTTTCTCGTAGCTACAATTCCGTGGCCAAAGTCTTCATACAAGATCTGTGGCCACGACAAATTCTGTGGTCACTTGTAGTGGCCACGACATATTCATGGTCAGAGAACTCTCGTGACGAGACTTGTAACTACGGCTACTGGCCACGACGTGTTGTGGCCAGAGCCTAATTTTGTGACCACAAGCCCCACATCCGTGGGCATAATTTTGTAACCACAACTTATTTTTCTTGTAGTGAAATACATGCATGCGAACAGCAAGAATATACTAACATTCGAGAATGAAACTATACACAGACTATCCAAGAAACCTAGACTTATAAAAACACATAAAGATATGTAAAAAGAAAACTCCAAAAGAAATAAAAAAGGAAAAAAGGCAGATAGAACCAGAAATCCAGACAAAATAGACTTACAAAGGCTATTCATGATCCTTACCCAACTTTGATCGACTCAATAAAAAAATACGAAAACGACAGGGAAACTTGTTAAAAAGATGCATACTTGTACATGATCATAGTAAACATACAAACTAATGAATCTAATTTTATACGACCCCTTTTTACATCATTGCCATAAACAGGTTTAAAAAATATGAGAAAAGTATTGGCCTACACAACTTTCAGTTGAAGCCGCACCACAATTTCCAATGTGCATGCACCCTAAAATTTATATTTGGAGCATATGAATCCAAGTTGATGAAACTCATCTTGAAATTATGTGTTTTTTAAATATATTTTAAATCTTAAAAGTACTTTGAATAAGAGATGGGTTTGATTATGGAAGGTCAACTTCAAACTTATTCAGTATTCACTACCAAAATATGATCCCTTGCCGACGTTTATAAACGTTGATTTAGTCCTATTTGAACATCGCCCTATCCTGAGTCAACATTTATTTAATGTTGTCAAGATATGTCTGATGAATCCGTGATTCATCATCTCAATATCTTGATCTTAACAAAATCCCTGAGTAAAATCCCTAATTAATGTCCATAAAATCAATAAATTAACAAAATATCTCTTGTAAGTAAAACACACTAATTATTGTATATTAGATTGTACAAAATAAATTAATAACAAAAAGTCATAAAATAAAGGAGTTTTTCACCTGTAAATAGCTCAAAATTTCATGTATTTTTAATAATTTTATTTCAACTCTTTTTTGGCTAATTCTTTCTCTAACTTGTTCATAAAAGTGTACATAAAAATATGAAAATACAAAATAAATTTCACCTCAAATAAATGCTCCTAGATCCCAAAGAGAAAAGGCCGTAAAGTCTATCTTTCTGGCCAAATTCCTGCTCCGTATGAACTCCAAATTCACCAAACTCATATTTAAAATCCAAGTTAGAAAATTATCTATCCAATGGAAGTAGTTTCATTAAAATCGAAGCTCATTTGCAAAAGTTGGGGTTTGGACCTAGATGTACATTATATATTATATATATTCATTCTTTATTTATTTTTTATTTTATCTTTCTTAATTACTAAAAAATCCAAAAAAATCTTCCTCGTGTTGTATTTTGATTCTAGTATTTTATTGTATTTTTCTATTGTAAATATCTCTTATTTAAAAGATAAAAAATATAAATTAGAAAAGCAAATAAAATATGTACATGTTGTATGTCGTCCTTTGTAAATTCTTTACTATTTTTCTTCTTTATATTTTATTGTATTTTAGTAGCCTACTTTATCTTATTATTTACTTTATTATTTAATTCCTATTTTCTACAATAACCACCCATTCAACTCCATTATTCCACCATTTTTTCTAACTTCTAATTCAACTCCACCATCTTAATAACCTCCATTCTACTCCACCTCCATTCTAACATCCATTTTCTATCTCTTTTTATACATCCCATCCTCCTTAATTTGCACTTAATCCATATTTATGTGAGGAGAGCATAGTTCCTAGAGTTGAATCAGTGACAGCGACACAACCGTGGTGGAGCGACGAAATCCCTCTCTCCGGTGAGATCTGTTGGCTTTTTGGCCAACATCGCAGCCGCACCCGTGCGCTGCTCGAGCTCATCGCTCACCGGTGATTTGAGCGAAGGCCGTGCTCTCGTGAGCACTCCCCAGGCGGACCGCATTCATCGTAGGTAAGTTCACTTTTTATCATTCGACATCGCTTATATTTTTTAACTCGACACATTACCACCAACATAGCTCCATTTGTTCATCATCTTTACCACCATCACCACATCATTTTTTCTTTCCACGTCCTCTGCATCCCCTGATTAACAACAAAATAATAATTAAATTTAAAAAAAAAAGAAAAAAGATTTCTTATTACACTAGAAAAAAATTCAAAAAAAATAAAAAAAATAAAAAACATAGCACCGGTGGGGAGTACCCACCGCCACCCACACCACCCTCGTCGGCCACCGCTCCCGCCTCCAGCCCCTGTGCGCGGTGCACGCACGCCCCGTCGCACCCACTAGCGCAGACGACGCCGTCCGCCACCGCCTCCTGCGTCCAACCACCACTCCGAAGTCCTCCCAGCCTGCGACACGTCGTCGTCCTTTCGTCGAAGCCTCTAGTGTCGCCGCCCGTCCACCGAAGCCGTTAGCGTCGTCGTTCGCCAGCCGCTGACCGCGTGCAATGCTACCGCCGGAGTGGCGCGGTGCCACCTGACCCGAGTTCCCTCCTGCGCCCTAGCATCGTTGAAGAAGAAGGTCATTTTATTTTATTTATTTTTTTATTTTGTAAAAAATGCATTTTTATTTTTCTATGTTTTTGTAATTACAAAACAATCCATGCATATGTTTTGTTTACAAGTATTGTTTTCTGGATTTATGTTGATAACCCTCTGTTCATGTTTTAATTTGGACTTCATTATTGCGTCTTTAATTTCAATGAAAAATAGTAGGATGTTGAGCAAAAATTGTCTACCATCTGAATATTTATTTATATTATTGTGAGTTGTGGGTAATTAATTAAAATTATATAATTGAAATTCTATATATTTTACTTAATCTGAGCTCTTTAAATCATATCTCACTCACAGTTGCTCGAAAAAGTTCATAAAAATTAGGAATGATATCTTGAATTGTGTTTTAATTACTAACCAAATTTAACATTAATTGGAGTTACCATATGCCTGAAATAATCTGTAGAGTGATTTTCGTAATTGATTTTTAATTAAATCCACACATCATATTTTTACGAAATTTCAATTCTCCTGAATTGTTCATCTAAATATCTTATTGAGATAATTTGCACTCTGGATAAATTGCTTTTGTGGATTTATTAGGAATTAATTACTCACTGTGACTTTGTTTTTACTAAAAAATTCATATTTTATCAAAAAAATCCCAAAAATTTCTATAACCTTCTTGCATCATGTTTATATTCCAGTAAATTTTTCATAATTTTTGCATTCTATTTGTACGAAAAATTATGAAAAATCCCTTAAAAAATGTCATTTTTAATTATTGCATTTTAACCCCTCAAATTTCAAAAAAATGTGTTCTACATTCATCAATGGATTAAGTTTATGTGAAAAATATAATTTGATTAAATTGGACTAATTTGACATTAAAATTAATTTGGCTCTATTGTATGTTTTCTTAGTTTCTTAATCCACCTGTATTTGCATTCTCATTTGTTTTTGCATTAAAAAAATTAAAAAATACCACGTGGAAACTTAGACTTAAATTTTCAAATTAACTCGAAGTTGTTCCTTTGCCTCCATATGTTCGACCCGGGACTTGTCTAGGATATAAATTAAAACCGACATACTCTTCACGGATATCTCCTCTTGGTTCTGATTGATTCGCTAAGTACACGTACTTCAACGAACCCAAATTAAATCATGTATTTAGCGGACCATCGGATGGTGCCATTTTCGGAGAGGTAAATAACTTAGGGCTTAATTAAAAAATATTAGATTTAGATTTTCACATACTCAGGTAGTATGACCCCCGAGCCACTTGTAATTAATCCATTTTCCTCACAATTATTTCTCTTCATATTTTTGTATATATTTTGTTTTTATCTCTCTAATATAGATTTTATTTTCCTTGCGAGGGACCGATGGACATGGCGTGCATCGGAGGTCGACGGAAGCGACACGTGCCGACTGCTGAAGAGCTAGGAGAATTGATTTAATTTTCGAGAGAGTTTTGTATTTTTTTTGTAATTATTGCTTTGTAATAATTTAATTAATTTTGTCATTTATAACGGCTCTTATTTGAGAGCTCACGCATGTAAAGAGACTTGGACATTACTTTGTGGTGTGTCAGGACCTGTTTCACTCTCTGGTAAAGGTGGGGCTCGACTTGAGTGGCGAATTTAAGGATTAGGCACACGGTAGTGTCGAATCAAATTTGTTTGTGTCCATCGTAATTTAGGCCACACATATCTTAGAAGATTCACATATCTATTAAGATCCATAATGAGATGCACATAGATACATACTACTTAGCTCAAATTAAATCAATTCTTCCCCGCTAATAGTATATTGTTTATATGCAGTTTTCTCGATCTGCATGCATTTAGTGTAAAATTTACAAATTCAATTTTGCATAACGCATGGAGAGTGATGGGATTCACTATAAGTATACCTTCTTCTGAGCATGCATCATCGTTTCACATTTGCATTCTGATTTTCGATTCTCCTTTTATTTTACAACATAAGGTCAAAAACGAAATTGAGACTGGATGGTAGACATGCTTTTGTGTTCAAATTAAATTTCAAGTGATAACCTAACTCTAAATTTGGGACTGAATTGAGCAGGTCGATTAAAATAATTGAAATAAAAATAACCTTATTCACGGGTGCATAAAGCCCTCATTTTATGATTTACTTGCAAGTGAGGGAGAGACGACCCTAGGATAGAGCCAAGCCAGGATTTCTTACTTACTACTGGTTTTTTCTTTTTAGGCGATTAACTACTTTCCAGTGAGGATCTACGGGTAGCCTGTAAATGGCCCGGATTTCCTTAGTAGAGTGGTAGTTTAGAGGACGCCTTAGTCCTCAAAGAACGGGTAAACGTATTTATACAGTCCGTACTTACTCCTATACTGGTTGAAAGTAGGTCCAACTAGTCGTAAGAATCGGGCCAGTCTGTAGGAAAATACTTGCACCTAACAACTCGTTAATCTTTCCAAGATTGTATTTGTCACCAACTAAAATTGACCAGATAGTTCGGCCGAACCTTACGGCCATCATGTGTTGAGTTGGTGAAATTGAGTATTTGAATTGTGTGAGTTTATTCGGCACATTTACATGCACCGTAGAACTAGCACCTCATTGAATATCATGTTCTAATCGGTTCTTTTGACATCGAAGATGACTAATTGGGGGGATATTTATTTGGACTTTGCGAATCTCTCGTTGAACCCTCTAAAAAGTAAGTCTTCAAAGGTCCAAGAGCAACTTGGACCAACCTGGACTCATGACCCTCTTGAGCCCAAGATCACCCACTCTCGGGATGGTTACTCTCAAACCATTCCCTTTCTTTCTTCCACCTCACCGAGGAAGACCTTTGCCTCGGTGAGGATATCTTGATTCATAAATCCTCTTCAAATCAAGAATACATTGTTGTTTCTGGACTTAAAGAAGATACAAGAAAAATCCCTCCAAAGAAGAAAGAAGAGGGAGAAGAGAACCATGAAGACCCGATGTGAATGGTACTTGCCAGATTAGCTGCATCTGAGAAGCAGCATGCACTTCTCAGAGCTCAGTTTGGACAGCTCAATGTTGGGGTCGAACCACCAATGGATGCGGCGTTTAACCCCAGACAATACAGAATTCAGAACTACTAGAGTCCGGCCGAACCCACTGTTGATTTTGAATTGAAGCCTTATTTTCTGAACCTGCTGCCACACTTTGATGGGAATGATTCTGAGGAACCATATGCATTCCTACGGGACTTCGTGCTCGTCTGCGCTAACCTTAGACATCTGATGAATCCATGATTAATCATCTTTATTCTTTTATTTTAGCTTCATTTCCATAGACAAATACCTGTAAATATCTACTAATTTCATAAAATTACCATTTTGCATGTATTTGTTAAAATTCCATTTTTAACACTTTTTATACATAAATAAAAGAATAAAGAAGAAAAGAAAATGAAAAGAAAGAGAAAGGAGATATTTATGCAATAAATACAGACTGACCCGAAATTTGAGAGAAGGTCAAGACTTGACTTGATTGACCAGGAATAAAGTAGGGGGGAGATAGGGTCTTCTGTCAAAAATCCAAAAATATTTTGTAAATATTTTTCATGCATATTTATACAAAACTTACAATTATTTTATTTGTACATAATTTGACCTCAAATTAATTATTTTTATAAATAAAAATTGTAAATAAAAATGTGTTGTAAATAATAAAAATATTTGCCAATAAAAATAATGTACATATTACAATTAATCACCGTCAGATTAGCCACAATGCGATTCTTGAAATACCAATTCCAGCTTCATACGAACTCAAATTGAACTAAACTCACTTCCATTATACTCTAAATTAAATTATCTTTTAAATGGTTGTGATTTAATAATTTTTGGAGTTACGGTTAAAAAGTCGGTTTTCTAGGGTGTTTTGTGCAGTTTTCCCATATACTTGTTGTATATATTTTATTCATATTTATTTTATATACATAATACACATATTTATAAATATTATTTTCATTAAAAATGAAATAATAAAATATAAATAATAAAATTTAAAAAATGTGTTTTAAAAATTATTTCTTTATTTGTACCTATGTATATTGTATTATATGTGTATAATATGTGTATACAACTAACTTTCTTAGATAAAAATCATGAAAAAATTAATTATCTAACATTATTTAATTAATTTAATTTAATTATGAAATTTGTATTTATTTATCGGACTTATTTGTATTATTTTATTTAATATTAGATTTGATTTTATACCTTTAATGGCCACCATTAAGGTGCCTAATTGATTTCCATTAATTTTTTTATTTTTTTATTTATTTTATTTTCCGAATTTCGTAATTAATTAATTAATAACTTTAATTATTTTTTTAATTTCACCAATAAAAACATTCCTTAAGTATATATACCTTCCTTTTTCATTTTCGTCTTCTTTTTAATGGGATCCTCCTCCTCATTCACTCTTTGATCGATCTTTGGCAGAGAGGAGCCCGATCTACGAGAGCGTTCTTGTTGAAGAAGGGTGCCTAGACTCCGAGCCGTCCGGTGACAGCATGTTGGCCCTCGTCGAGGCCATCATGGTATTTTCAACCCAAAGTTGAGATCCAATTTTGATCCTTGTCATTTTTCATAGATAAATCGTAGGTTTAATCTTTGCTTTGATTTCATTAATCTTTAGGTATCTTAAAATCATAAAAAAATCCATCACACTTTGTTCCGCTTGCGAAATCAAATTTTCCATCTCATTTTCTGATCTCTCCACTTTCATTTCTACCTCGCACAACCTCTCATCTCCGGTCATGCACAGTGACCGGAGCAAGGATCTATCTTCCATTCGACGCGAGATACATACCACTCACCTCTCCTATTTATGTATAAATAAAAAAACATAAAATATTTTTTTCCTATTTATCTCACATTTGTTTTTACAGGAAAAATTTAAAAAAAATAATTAATAAAATTTTTTTATCTTTTCTCTCTAATCTCTGTTTTGCAGGAATAAATAATAAAAATAAAAAATACATATATTTCTTTTCATCTCTAACCTTTTTTTTGCAGGATCAAATTAAAAAAAATAAAAAATCTCTCTTTCTCTTTCTGTTTACATTTCCTGATAAAAAACAAAAAAAACATTTTTCCTCTAATATTTTCCTACATTTTAAAAACAAAAAAATATAAAAAAAACCCAAAAAATGTCTCGACTACGCACGCCAACGCCGCCACCCGCACCTGGCGGACCCCCAGGTCGCGCCCATCCTCCATCCGCCAGCCCTTGGGAAGTGTGGCGGCGGTCCACCCTTGGTAGCACACCCCTTTATCACCCACCCCCAGCGCATCCGAGCATCGCGCGTCGCCCGCATGTGACCAGATCAACCGCCCCGGTGCAGGCCAACGTGTCCTCCAAAAATTCCTCCACCGCCTCGCACATTGCGAGCGCCTCCAGCCGCGCCACGTGGCGTTGCACCGTGCGTCCTTCAGCCCCGACCGACCTTCACCATCACAGTCGCGCCTTGAGGATTGAACGAAGAAACCCTAGTTGGGATTTGGAAATAAAAAATATATTTTGGGAAAACTATAAAGATGCCCCTGGGAATTTTCATAACTGCAAGGAAACCCCCTCTAGAGCAAGTCGCATGCTAGGCATGCGTATCATTGGGTAATTTGCATAATCAGTCTGTAATTTTATTTTTATTACTTTCTTAGGGAAAATCTTTTCAGAAAATTACATTTCAATCCCTGCATTCTCAGACTTAGACTTTGCATGTTATTTTTGATGAAATAAATGTTTTTATGCTTTGAAAAATTTTCAAAAATTTGTGCATGCTCCTGCTATAGTCTTTATCATTGTTTAAATTTTTCATCAATTTTTATTGCCATTTGATATATTTAAAAAATCAAAAACAGTGACTTTTTTCTTGTCTAGAATTAGAACATTCATAAAAACTCGAAAATTAGCCTAAAAGTTCCAAAAAATTATTGTAGGTGTGTTTTGGTGTGTTCTAATTTCTAACCAATTTGTGTATTTAGATCATTTATAAAACTCCAAAAAATTGCTAAAAACTAAAAATATTAAAAAACAAGTGTAGAAAATTCTAAAAATCCAAAAAATCTGATTTCAGTTTCTGATTGTAGATATTGCTTTGTAGTTTATACTAAAAATAATCTCTAGGAATATTGGGCACATAAGTATTTTTAAGTTGTAAAATACTCTCGGTTGTGCACTGTTTGTCTTATTTTACACTGTTTGATTTTTAGAAAATCACAAAAACATAAGAAAATTTCGAAAAAATTACCAAAAATATTTTCAAATATATAAAACACAAAAACTTTTTCTTTTATGAGAACTTTTGACCTTTTTGAAAAATATAAAAATAGCGGTGTGTGTGCATTTTCATCATTTGTGCCTTATTCGAAAATTAAAAAAATAAAAATTCAAAAACCACTAAAAAATTAATTCTGAAAATTGTCTGCATAATTTTTAAACAGTGCTCCTTATGTTCGACCCTGGTCGCTATACTAGGTAAAAAGAATTGCGAAGACCGCTTACATTGTTTTGATTGATTTATTTATCTTTCAAGTGGTTTATTTGTTTTTCTCGTTGACCGATTCGAGTGGTTGAGAACAACGACATTCATGAATATTATTTTATCAATCTCGACCTATCGATTTTCTGTGTCATCAGAATGGCACCGTTGCCGGGGAGCACAACTTTGTAGTCATTTTTCATTTTTGCTCAATTTTGTCTCTAAATATTATAACTGTTTTTTGAACATCGTTTACTTTGATTTTTATGCGAGGAACTGCTCGTGTACTCGGATTCCTTTTGAAGAACTTGTATAGGAGGAGGAGCAGAAGAAGAGAAGAAGACATTTATTTTATTTAGAGAACATTTGAGATTATTGTAATAATTTAGATTTCGAAATGTAGTTGCACTTGGACACTTTTTCGTGGTCTTTTTCGCCAAGTGCCAGTGCACTTGGGGGACCTCACCGCTTTTTTCCGAGCTTTGTTTTCTCGCTTTTATTTTTTATTTTTTTTACGTAGATTTTTTGTGCTTGAGCCCCTAGATTTAAGTTTCTATTTGATTGAGCCAAGTAGCATTAGGTCCAAAGCCCCTAATAGAATATCTATTCCTATAGAACTCGTTTGGACTTAGTCAAATCAATCTGTGCTTCACATTAATAGAAGTTTTCGTTTAGGATAGTTCTCACATTGCATTCATTTATATTAGTTTAATTTTTCTGTGTGTATCATATTGCATGTAGAGTGATGGAGTCAGGTACGCATCGCGATCTCTAGCATTTGCATCCATATTTTCTTGTGCATTGTCTTTTCCATTTTCCCCTCTGTTTTGTGAATATAGGAATAAAGGAAATTGGAAACCTCGCTAGACGTTTCATTGAAAATATCCAAAAAAATAGAAAATAAAAAATAAAAAATTGGGACTGCTAATTAAACTTGACCATTAAAATCAAACGTAATTGATTCATATCATTGTTTTGGGAGAGCAATCCCCTCATTGTTTGTGTTTTCAATTGCTTGCGTACATACTAAGGAGTAGTGCCCAAATCCTATTAAAGCCTCCTAAGTGTTTGTACAACTTTTGTTGATCACCTAACTCTTAAAATTGAAAAGATAAAAACCGGACTCTCACGGTCAGATTTGTGTTGAGTTGGTGAACTGGGGGTTTGCTTTGTGTATTGTATGTCTTTGGTGTGAGTCGGTTATGATTACCTTTAAGTCATTAGCAGTCACCATTTCCTTCTATCTCTATCCCACCCTCCCTCCCTTCATTTCCCTCTCTTTGTTATGGGTCGCATTTCACTCCAGCTGGATTTAGCGGCTTCTTATCTTCATACCCATCATTCCCGCCCACTCTCGTGGGAGGTCAGAACTCCGTCCGATTTCCCATCTTCTCCCTACCCACCCTCCCATTCGGGACATGCTGTGGGTGAAGCCCGAGGAGACCAGATTGATCAAATGCGAGACCCGGGAATTTACCTTGCTGAGATGAGAGTGCATCCCATAGACGATCATATGGTGCAGTTGCGTGCTTTAGATGACTTCTATCCTAGGATGATGGATGAGAATCAAGATCAGGAAGTGCAGTCCGCTTCTACTTTGAGACTCTTCGTTCTAGATTTAGATTTCATTGATCGACTGTCGAAATTTTCAGGGGAAGTACACGTGGAATCGTATTTACATATCGATGAGTTTGAGGATATTTGTGGATCACGATCATATGCGGATATCACTTCTGAGGACATGACGTTGATTACCTTCCCATTTACACTTGAGAGTAGAGCCAAGAGTTGGCATAGACGATTGGGAAGGAAGATTGATACGTGGGGAGATTTACGATTATTATTTTTGCAGAGATTTTACCCCCAGTATAGAGTATAGATGATGTGGTCTTGTATTCGTGATTTTTAAATTGCCCCCCAAGATCCATTGATAGATTCAAGGTTGAAGTTATGTGATCTTTTGAGGCGATTTCCAGATCATGGATTTTCGGTGATTGACCTTATCCACATCACCATCAGGGGGAGGACCACAGAGCAGATTACACATGTCATTACCTCATGTGGGGGTTCACACCACTGTCCCGACCTGGATTTTGTTTAGACCATATTGGATTCACTTTCAGACACTCCATATTCTCATGATGATTTATTCGGAACAACACACGAGGGAGAGATGACAGCAGATGAGTGTGTAACACATCATGTCGATCTTGACAACATACACAAATCAGAGGATATTGATGTTACTACTTCTAATTTGATGGATGTGTTTACTACAATTGTGAGTTCCGAGAGCCGGACATTGATTGATGACCAATTGGATTTACAGTCAAATTTTGAGCCAGCCCCGCTCTTTCACATAGAAGATTCTTGGATTCTAGATTTATTAGGAGCCCAAGAAATAGAGGAGGATCCCACATCTCAGCCATCCTTTGAGTCATTCCAGTGTCCATGCCCAAAAGATTCAGTGTCTTTTCTTCAGGAGATCTTCTCATATTCAGAGATATATTTGGATTCATCTCAGCATAGAGAGATTGATGAGGGACCGATTGTTGATTTGATAGTCCTTGATAGTCCCATATTTGAGTCTTGTGTCCTCCCATTTGATAAGGTCGATACATTTTTGGAGGACATGATATTTGACAGCATAGATCCCAAGTTCCATTATGATTCAGCATTACTCCCTGAGGGTTATCTGCAGGAGGATGTCATGGACTCGGTGTACTCGATTTCACTTTTTGGGAGAGCATCCGATCTGTCGGACCACGAGATCGAGTATTTTGATATTTCTGATAATGAGTTTGAGGTTTCTCTCCTCGACAACCCTCGCGAGGATGACTTGATCTTTGAGATATTCGATGATTTCACTGAGTTGTCTACATTCCATACATCGGATATCAACCTTTATAATGAGTCTCCTGATCATGATCTTCCTTATCTATTTGAGACGATGATTGACATGGAATATTCACTGGCAGATCCTTCCTTCTACACATTCGACTTCTTCGGCTCTGCCCTATCACTCCATACAGATCTTGAGCCGTCGATTTCTTTTGTGCTACCGGAGCCCGATTTCATCTGCCCATATCTTTACCTGGTAGCAGACACCCGCCTGATTGATTACCTGGGTGTCATCACTTACACTGTTGATTTCGTAGTTGTTCTCCCACCGAGACTGCAACAACAGTACGATATTCGCCTTACAGATGACGTCCTGAACCTCGATACTGCGTTATCCTAACATTTGCGCCCATCTAGGGGTGTAAACTCTAGCGCTTGTTGGGAGTCACCTCAACATTGATCACATATGTATAGATCCATTTGTCCATATCATAAATTCTTTCTGTCTCACACCCCATCTCCATCTCATGATAATTCCATACTTAGGGTGTACTTTACCCTAAGTATAGGGGGATGTTAGACTTGTGATTATTCATTTGATTCTTTTCACCTCTGTTTTGTTGCCTATACTTAGGGATATTTTACGCTAAGTATAGGGGAGGTAGACTCTGTACATTCTACTCCTCGATTTTCCCCTTATGTACAGTCTTCTATACTTAGGATTACTTGATCCTAAGTATAGGGGGATCACCAACTCCTATTCATTATATTCTTTTCTTCGTCGTTGTAGCATAGCATTCTTTTCACTTTTCTATACTTAGCACGAGTTATGTCTTCCTTTGCCACTCTCTGATTACTATGAGGATAGTGTCGTATATATTATATATAGTTTAGCCATAACTCGTACTTTTATATTTTTAATATGACTAAAATACTGCGTAAATATTCAAAAAAACTAAAAAACTAACTAATAAAAAAAGATGCAGATACTTCCTAAAAAATATTTTTGTATATACTGATTAATAAATTAGGTTAAAATATTTTGAAAAATATTTTAAAAGTAGTTTGAAAATCTATTTAAAAAATCTTTTGAAAACTATTTGAAAAATGTTTGAAAAAAATTTCAACCTTTGTAAAATTATTGTGGCTTGTAAAAATTTTTCTTTATGCGAAATTTTTTTTTGTAAAACTATTGCAAATGTTTTGGAAAATGGTTGAAAATTTATTTTGAAAATCTATATATACTTTTTAAAAATATTTTGCAAAATAGTTTTCAAATGTG
The DNA here is from genome assembly GCA_037367405.1 of Ottelia alismoides. NCBI lineage: Eukaryota > Viridiplantae > Streptophyta > Magnoliopsida > Alismatales > Hydrocharitaceae > Ottelia > Ottelia alismoides. The sequence goes on along the minus strand of JAZKJV010001458.1, from coordinate 760,042 downwards.
TGTAAATGTTTGCAAAATTGTTTGAAAAATAACTTTGGACAATTCTTTTCAAAATGATTTGTAAAATTATTTGCAAATAAATTTGAGGTGCATCACACAAAAAAAAAATCAAATTGTATATTCCTATTACTCAGTTGTAAATCCTTTCTCAAGACTCTTGTAAATAATTGATTCACCCCAGTGTAAATATGTGTATATCCTCTCTAACCCTTAAATAAAAAAACAAAAATTTATAAATTTTTTGTATATATGTGTCTATATACCAAACCCTTATAAAAAATCTTTAAAAATACAAAAAAAGAGAAAAATCTATAAAAAAACTCATTTTGTGTGTGTATCATTTTTCAAAAATTCATAAAAATTTCAAAATGTTGAAAATGGTTTCACAAAAAGATTTTGTTTTTATTTATTGCAATTTACATATTTCATGCATTGGCATGTGCATTTTTAAGGATGATTTTGACATTTAAACTAAGTCTAGAATAAATTTGACGAATGGATCTTAGCTGGACCTTAATCCACTTAATTTCAGAGGAACCTTATAAGAAATGGAGTTAAAACATTTCAGGTCCTAGTGACTTAATTCTTTGAGTTCATAAGACTATGTTCACATGTCATCTTGATTAGTCTAAGTAGAATAGGTCAAGACTTGACCTGATCGATCAGGAATAAAGTAGGAGGAGATAGGGTCTTCTGTCAAAAATCCAAAAATATTTTGTAATTATTTTTCATGTATATCTGTACAAAACTTACATTATTTTATTTGTACATAACATGACCTCAAATAAATTATTTTTATAAATAAAAATTGTAAATAAAAATGTGTTGTATATAATAAAAATATTTGTCAATAAAAATAATGTACATATTACAATTAATCACCCTCAGAAAAAGCCATACTGAGATTATCGAAATACCGATGCCGGCTCCATACGAACTCAAATTGAACCAAACTCACTTCCATTATACTGTAAATTAAATTATATTTCAAGTGACTGTAATTTAATAATTTTTGGAGTTATGGTTAAAAAGTTAGTTTTCTTAGGTGTTTTACGCAGTTTTCCCATACACTTGTTGTATATATTTTATTCATATTTATTTTATATACATAATGCACATATTTGTAAATACTATTTTCATAAAAATAAAATAAAAAATATAAATAATAAAATTAAAAAAAGTGTTTTAAAAATTATTTCCTTATTTGTACCTATGTAAATTGTATTATATGTGTATAATATGTGTATACAACTAACTTCCTTAAGTAAAAAACATAAAAATAATTATCTAACATTATTTAATTAATTTAATTTAATTATGAAATTTGTATTTATTTATTATATATATTTAAATTATTTGATTTAATAACATACCATGTATATTAGATTTGATTTTATGCCTTTAATGGCAACCATTAAGGTGCCTAATTGATTTCCATTAATTATTTAATTAATTTAATTAATTTAATTCCGAAATTCATAATTTATTAATTAATTTATTTATTTATTAACTTCACCAATAAAAACATTCCTTAAGTGTATATACATTCATTTTTCATTTTTGTCTTCTTTTTAATGGGCTCCTCCTCCTCATTCACTCTTTGATCGATCTTTGGCGGAGAGGAGCCCGATCTCCGAGAGCATTCTTCTTGAAGAAGGGTGCCTAGCCTCCGAGCCGTCCGGTAACAGCACATCGGCCCTCGTCGTGGCCATCATGGTATTTCTGACCCCAAGGTGAGACCCAATTTTATTCCTTGTCATTTTTCGTAGATAAATCGTAAGTTTAATCTTTACTTCGATTTCATTAATCTTTAGGTATCTTAAAATTATAAAAAAAATCTATCACACTTTGTTATGCTTCCAAAATTGAATTTTCCGTCTCATTTTTCGATCACTCCATTTTCATTTCTACCTCGCACAACCTCTCATCTCCAGTCTCGCACGGTGACCAGAGCAAGGATCTATGTTTCATTCGATGCGAGATCCATACCATTCACCTCTCCTATTTTATTTATAAATAAAAAAAGAACATAAAATATTTTTTTCCTCTTAATCTCACATTTGTTTTTGCAGGAAAGATTAAAAAAATTAATAAAATTTTTATTTATCTTTTCTCCCTAATCTCTGTTTTGCAGGAATAAATAATAAAAATAAAAAAATCCAAATATTTGTCTTCATCTCTAACCTTTGTTTTGCACGATCAAATTAAAAAACAAGTAAAAAAAATCTCTCTTTCTCTTTCTATTTACATTTCCTATTTAAAAAAAATACATTTTTCCTCTAACATTTTCTTAAAGTTTAAAAACAAAAAAATAAAAAAACAAAAAAAGGTCACGGCTACGCATGCCAGCGCCACCACCTGCACCTGGCGGACCCCCAGGCCGTGCCCGTCCTTCATCCGCCAGCCCTTGTGAAGTTCGGCGGCGGTCCACCCTTGGCAGCACCCCCCATTATCGCATGCGCCCAGCGCATCCGAGCACCGCACATCGCCCGCACGCGACCAGATCCACAACCTCGGTGCAGGTCACCGCGTCCTCCGGAAACTCCTCCGTCGCCTCGCGCATTGCACGTGCCTCCAGCCGCGCAACGCGGCGCTACGCCGCGCGTCCTTCAGCCCTGGCCGACCTCCACCATCATGGTCGCACCTTCCCGCATGGGAGAAAAGGTGGGCGGCGGTACTTGCCATTCCCCCACTTGAGGATTGAATGAAGACACCCTGGTTGGGATTTGGAAATAAAAAATATATTTTTGGAAAACTATAAAGATGCCCTTGGGAATTTTCATAAGTGCAAGGAAGCCCCCTCTAGAGCAAGTCACATGCTAGGCATGGGTATCATTGGGTGATTTGCATAATCAGCCTGCAATTTTATTTTTATTACATTCTTAGGGAGAAAATTTTCAAAAAATTACATTTCAGTCCTTGCATTGTTAGACTTAAACTTTGCACGCTGTTTTTGATGAAATAAATGTTTTTATGTTTCGAAAAATTTTCAAAAAATTTATGCATGCTCCTGTTATAGTCTTTATCATTATATAAAATTTTCATCAAATTTTATTGCCATTTGATATATTTAAAAAATCAAAAATAGTGACTTTTTGCTTGTATGGAATTAGAACATTCATAAAAACTTGAAAATTAGCCTAAAAGTTCCAAAAAAATTATTGTAGGTGTGTTTTGATGTGTTCTAATTTCTATCCAATGTTTGTGTTTAGATCATTTATAGAATTCCAAAAAATTGCTAAAAACTAAAAATCTAAAAAAAAATTGTAGAAAATTGTAGAAAAATAAAAAAAATCTGATTTCAGTTTCTGATAGTAGATATTGTTTTGTAGTTTATACTAAAAATAATCTCCAGGAGTATTGGGTAATAAAGTATTTTTAAGTTGCAAAATACTCTCGGTTGTGCACTGTTTGTCTTGTTTTGCACTGTTTGATTTTTAGAAAATCGCAAAAATATAAGAAAAAATCGAAAAAAATACCAAAACATTTTAAAATATATAAAACACAAAAACATTTTCTTTTTAGTTTTGTGAGCATTTTCGACCTTTTTGAAAAATACAAAAATAGCGGCATGTGTGCATTTTCATCATTTGTGCCTTACTCGAAAATTAAAAAAAAAATAATTCAAAAACCACTAAAAATTTAACTCTGAAAATTGGATGCATAGTTTTTAAATCATGCTCCTTGTGTTTGACCCTGGTTTCTATACCAGTTAAAAAGAATAGTGAAGATCGCTTACATTATTTTGATTGATTTATTTATCTTTCAAGTGGTTTATTTATTTTTCTCGTTGACTGATTCGAGTGGTTGAGAACAACGACATTCGTGAATATATTTTATCCATCTCGACCTATCGATTTTCTGTGTCATCAGAATGGCGTTGTTGCTGTGGAGCACGACTTTGTAGTCATTTTTCATTTTTGCTCAATTTTGTCTCTAAATATTATAACTGTTTTCTGACCATCGTTTGCTTTGACTTTTATGCGAGGAACTACTCAGAGTGTACTCGTATTCCTTTTGGAGAACTTGTACAAGAGGAGCAGAAGAAGAGAAGAAGACATTTATTTTTTATTTTATTTAGAGAACATTTGATATTATTGTAATAATTTAGACTTCGAACTGTAGTTGGACTTGGACACTTTTTTGAGGTCTATTTTGCCAAGTGTCGGTGCACTTGGGGAACCTCACCGCTCTTTTCCGTGCTTTGATTTCTCATTTTTATTTTTTATTTGTTTTACGTGGATTTTTGGTGCTTGAGACCCTAGATTTAGGTTTCTATTTGATTGAGCCAGGTAGGATTAGGTCCAAAGCCCCTAATAGAATATCTGTTCCTATAGAACTCGTTTGGACTTAGTCAAATCAATCTGTGCTTCACGATGATAGAAGTTTCCGTTTAGGATGGTTCTCGCATTGCATTCATTTAGATTAGTTTAATTTTTCTACGCGGATCATATTGCATGTAGAGTGTTGGAGTCAGGTACGCATCTCGATCTCTAGCATTTGCATCCATATTTTCTCGTGCATTGTCTTTTCCGTTTTCCCCTCTATTTTGTGAATATAGGAATAAAGAAAATAAGAAATCTCGCTAGATGTTTCATTGAAAATATCCCAAAAATAGATAATCAAAAATAAAAAATTGGGACTGCTAATTAAACTTGACCGTTAAAATCAAACAAAATTGATTCATATCATTGTTTTGGGAGAGCAATCCCCTCATTGTTTGTGTTTTCTATAGCTCGTGTACATGATGAGCTGAATGAACTCTTGAAAGACTTAGGGAGATAAATATCACGGGTTGTTGTGACCTCAATCCCTCGAATCGGATTCAATCAAGAAAAATAGACCACTAAATAAAAATAATCAATCAAACGTCGAATAGCGGTCTCGCTCGGCCAACCCGTGCTCCTTGTGTCCGACCCTGGTCGCTATACCATGTTAAATAAAGAAAACTAAGGTTTTTGGTGGATTTTATAGATTTTTATTTTTTTTATGATTTTTAATTATGAAGAAAATATAAGACAAGGCAAAAATGATACAAACAACAATTTATTAAACACATAAAAATAACTCAGAAAATTAAAATAAAAATATTTTTGTGTTTTAGAATTTTTTAAGTATTTTGGTGATTTTATCAGAATTTTATGATTTTTAGTTTATTTTATAAAAATAGAAAAAGGAAAAAACTAAGAACCAATGTGTAGCAAGACTTGAAAGGTTATTTAAAAAGGATAAGTAACTATAAAAATCTGGAGGCAATTTTCTATCAAACTATAAATGAAAACTAAGCTACAAAAATAAAAATTGCATGTTTTTGAATTTTATAGAATTTTTATACAGTTTTGTAAGGTTTTTAGGGTTTTTTAGTTTTTAGGGGTTTTATAGGTCCAAATCCAGTGAAATTTGGACTGAAGCTAAAAGACACTAAAACAAATATTATCTAATTTTTTATAATTTTTGGATGGGTTTTTTATTTTTAATTGATTTTATAATTCAAATAAAAGCAAAAACAAGGGTTTTTCAATTTTTAAAAATAGAAAAACAACTCAAAGATGTTCCAAAAAATTAGTGAATTTTTTACACTGTGGCAGGGCCATGTGTCTAAATTTCACAAGATTTGGATTTTAATTGATACTTTATTCAACCAATAAAACTCTGATAGTGCACAAGGACCTAAATGCAAAGAAAACTAATTCCAGGGTCAAATGATAACACACATTAAAACTGCAAGGCAAAAGTCGCAAAAATCCCAAATGGGCACGAGGCATGCACGTGTTTCACAATTAGAAGGACTAAAATGCCATTCTAATTTATAACAGATCAAAAAATCACATCAAAACAGTCCACGCCCATACATGCAATTTTTCCAAAAACCCACATGTCGAAGTACGTGTTCCACACTCACAGGGACTAAATCGTAAATAAGAGACAGTATAAGGTCCACAGTGCAAATTAATCAAAATAAAAACAACTGCACTTAATATTTACAGGACTAAACTATAAATGCAGAAAGAAAGGGGCCTAAGTGACAATGTTCACGAAAGCGGCCCGTGCGGCCGCATATGCGGCCGCTTATGCGTATGCGGTGCCCTCAGCGCACCGCTTTCCTGAAACCCCGCATTATGCACCATGTGCGCTTATGCGGGCCGCATATGCGAGCTATGCGGCCGCATATGCGGTCTGTGCGGCCGCATACCCATTTTTTATTTATTTTTTATTTTTTAATTTATGCCATGTTTTGTTGTGTTATTTGTGCCATGTTTTCCTTACTTTTGCATGTATGCCAACCAAGCATTCCATGACCATTTATATCCATTGTCAAAGTAGTTGTACTGTGAGATTGGATTAAACACGCAAGGAAGAAAAAGAATAATATACTAATAATTTAGGAAACTAATTTAGTCAACTAATAGTTATTATGAATGTAATATATTATATGTAAAGTTCGGTACTTTTGATGGAGGATCAATTATAAATATAACGACATAGATAAATGACATTATATTCAACAATAGAGGCATTTTGTGCGCTAACTTTTTTATTTTGTTGATTGTTGTCAATTATTTTGTGTGCTAACCGTTCTGTTGAAGTATTGATATTTGATTAATAGAGACTATTTTGAATTATATGAAAGTTATTTTTCTTGGATATTCTGTTGGACCACAATTATACATAAATTTAGTTCTGTTGTAGTCACTTTTATATATATTTATTTATTTTTAAATAAAAAATTAGGAAACCGCGTAGAACCGCATATACCCCGCATATGCCCCCGCATACCGCTTAAGCGCTATTCAGTGACCTGTCCGAACGCATACGCATACTGCTTTCCTGAACATTGCTAAGTGATGTTACCGCATTATTACGATCCACGACTAAAGGGGGTCCACATGTGAGATCTGATGGTGGAGAACGAACGACACCCCTTCGATGATCTACGGCTTAAATCTGATCCTCGAAGGGATCGACGGTCGGGAGCCTACCGCAGATGAAGGGCTCAGATCAAAACTGGAGCGAGGAGGCTCAATCGATGGCTTTGGAGGGTCCCGGATGAACTTCTCGCCGACGAACTTCGTCGGGCTACCGTACGCGCTATGGTCATCCTTCGGTGCTGCTGAGATGGGCAAATCATCTCTCGTGGTCTTCCGCAGCTGCTAGGGTACTCCAATGGGATCGGGAGGACCTAGAGAGTCCCCGGCGACGACGAGCACCTGGAGCTCCTATGCTCGAACAGTCGAGCCTCCAGATGAGGCTCTTAGGCTTCGATACCTGTACAGGGCGAAGGGAGTGTGTGGGCGAGGTGAAGCGTGGGTCTCCGGCGAGGTGACGGTGGAGGAGACCTAAGTCCTTGTTCCTGGGTGAACCAGGATGATCTATGGTGCGGAGAAGGTGCGGAGAGGTCTCATGAAGGTGATGCGATACTCGAATGATCGGAAGGACAATCGGCGCGGTGTGGATTGGTCGGAATCGGTCGACGGTGCAAAATCTAAAATCGGGAATGGAAGCTACGCTACAGGCTGAAGAGGGTACCTGATGATCGAAAGCGTTTGTGGGGGAGATGTTGCGTCTCCTGGGATCCTCGCCTCAATGGAGCGATGCCTCCAGAGGCTCAAGCTCGCCGATGGGCGGAGAACGATGGCGATGACCACCAGACCAGGGGCTAGAGCGCCTCTTTCCTCGCTGTGACACCTCCTACGGCTTGCTGTCACTCAATGCAAGAAGGTGGAGGTCCTGGGAGTCGATGATGGTGGCCGAAGGTAGTGGAAAAAGCGGATTTATACGAGGCTATATAGGAGTGAAGGTCCGGGAAGATGGGAGTCGGGAACGCATCGCGGGGCTCAGATCCCTTAGAAGATGCTCGGGCGTGAATCGCGGATGAAGGAGCTACAATCGGAGCCCGAGGTTTGGCAAAATGGAGGTTGGGCCAAATCGGGAAAATTCTGAGAAATCGGGCACTCGAACAAGAGATCCGTGAAAAGGAAGTCCGCAGGGGAGAGTTGACCGGGGGTCAACATCCCCCGTGGACCAATCAGAGCACGTCAATTATTAATTATTTGTAAATAAAATTAAAAATAGTAAATGGCTTTATTTCAAAATTTTTTTCAAAATAAAAAATGTTTATTTATTTTCAAAGTATTTTTTGTGATTTTTATTTATTTTTTTTGAAAAATAAATTATGTATATACATTATATTATTCTACCTATGTATTTTTTTATTTTAATTTTTATTAGTTTATTTTGGTAGAATTATCCCTATTTAATATATTTTATTTACAATATAAAATATGGGATATAAATTGATTTTTATTTGATTTTTATTAATTATTTACAAGGGTAAAATAAATAATAATAGGTACATGTGTACATGGTATGTATAAGGGTGAGAGAGAGAAATTATTTATTTTTATTTTCTTTTTTTTCTTTCTATTTTTATTTTATTTTTATAAATATATACAAAATATGGGGGACACATAAATATTTTTATTTTTAGAAAATAAATTATTTACACTAAGAGGGGTATTTGTACAAGGCAGAATCACCCTATCTCTCTCTACTAATTTTATTTTGCGGTCAAGTACATATTGAGCCTTCCCTTGGGTTCAGGTCACTCAATATTTATTCTAAATATTTCTCTTTTTTTCTTTTTTTCTTTATTCTTTTATTTTTGCACAAAAACATGCTAATTATGGGTATTTACACAATGCATGCTTTTAGGTAAATTATTATATTTACAAACATATACATGGTGTTTTGCAAAGGTTTTTAGCTAAAATAAAAGAATAAAGAGTGATGAATGAGGATTCATCACCCCCCTATACTTGACTTTGCTAGTCCCTTAGCAAACACTTATTTGAAAAAGAAGTGAAAAAGAAAAAAAAGAAAAAGAAAAAAAGGGGGAAATGAATCAATGTCGATTATTAAACTTGCCTTTATTAAATTGAAGTATGGAGCTTAGTCAGATCTTTGGATTATTAATGTGTCGGAACCATATTTGGACTTAGGTTTAAACTTAACAGCCTCTAAGTTCCACTAATCTATCATCAAGACTCCTCAACAATCCAGATCAGAACAAGTCTACATACACAAACCCTGAAGACTATGAATCTTTCCTCATACTGTGTAAGTGAGGTATAGCTCTCCACCTCAGAAATGACAAAGCCACAACCCTCCTCAGCCTGGTAACTCTAATACCCTAGTTTGGTAGCTCTTTCCTCGAGGAGCGGGGTATTCCCTTCTAAGTTCAAGTTCAACCGGTTCAAGAAGTGGGGGAAGAAGAGAATGGACCATGGCCAGTGTAGCCATGTATCCTAGGGAGCCCAACCAGTGTAGCTAAGTCTCCCTGTTGCAAGCGTCATGAGATGGAACATGGGTAACATAAGCTTTCCTTTATTTGACTATATACACTCCGGTGGGTATTTTATTTTCAATCAGACCCACCATTTTTTTTGGAGTTTTTTTTCTTTTTGCACATTTTTTTAATGTGCATACATACAACATATCTACATGGTGCATCATATATACATAAGGAGTTTTTCCTCTTGAGCCATTAGACTATCCCTCTTTTGAAGCTTTATTGCAACCCACAACTCCTGTCGTTAGACCTCAACACCACCAAACCAAGTTGAGACACACTTCCTTCACTAGAAGAAGAAGAGAGGTTCCGCTTAGAAGTACTACCCTCATATGCTACCCCAATCCAAGTAAGATTGCCTCTTCACCACATCATCCGTGGAGAGCTCGGTGTAAAGTGTTGGTCCAAGTAAAGCCATTGTCTGTAAGAGTTATGTGTGCGTTGTTATGTGTTCTACTTAGTCTCATCAAGATGACATATCATCATAGCCTAGTTGACTTAAAGAATTAAGTCACCATGGACCTGAAAAACCTTAACCCTAAGCCCTATAAGGTTCCTCTTAGAATTAGGTGGATTAAGATCTTAACCAAGCTCCATTTTCAATTTAATTTCATACTAGTTTAAATGGCAACTATGATTCAGGAAAAACTATACAAATATTTACAAAGATGCAATTTATAAAATGTGCAAAATTTTTGAAAAATATTTTTAGAACATGGATGTATGCATGAATGCAAGTTTTGCAAAATATTTATACAAATTTACACAAGGTTTTTGCAAACTTTTGATTTTCAAAACATTTTACAAAAATTTTGTACTATATACATAATTTTGATATCAAAATATTTACAAGCTATTTACACAAAAGATTTTTACAAACATTTTTACAAAAATAATTTGTACAACTAGCTATGTATGTGCAAGAAGAATTTTATGTAAAAGGAAATTTTTTTAATTTTTTATGTATTTTGAGATTTTCATTATTATTTATTAATACACTCACACAAAGTACGAGTTATGTCTAAAGTATATATGGAATATATACGACACCCCCTATACTTAGCTCGGTCGATGTCCTCAGAGTCAAGAGCGATGAAGAAGACATAACGCGTGCTTAGTATAGGGAAGTGAAAAGGAAGGCTATATACAAAGAAGAATAAAGGAATAGAAATGAAGAAGAAACTCAGGGTTTCCCCCTATACTTATGATCAAGTAATCCTAAGGAAAGAAGGCTATACACAAAGGGAAATCCGAGTGGGAATGTACAGGGTCTACCTCCCCTATACTTAGGGTAAAATATCCCTAAGTATAGGCAACAAAACAAAGGTATAAATGAGTCAAAAGAAACTCAAAAGTCTCACACCCCCCTATACTTAGGGTAAAGTGCACCCTAAGTATAGCAATGTCAAAGATGCAAATGGGGTGTTGAACTGAAGAATAGTGTGATATGGACAATTGGATCTATACAAGTCGGGAGAACAGTGATAATCAGGCATGAGATGCAATAGATGTAAGTCAAGAGACCACATCTCACGCAAAATGAATCGGGGCAACGTCAACGACCAGTGGCTCATGATCTAGATATGGCTTGAGCCGCTACCCGTTAATACGAAAGGTACTCTCAGAAGACAACTCAGATATATCGATACTCCCATTGTCATGTACCTTTCTGACCAGATAGGGTCCCTTTAATTTTCTCTATACCTTCCCTGGAAATAATCTCAACCAGGCATCGAACAACCATACTCGCTGTCCTGGCTCAAACTGCTTGTGGCTGATGTGAGAATCATGCCACTCCTTCACTCTCTGCTTGTACTGTAGGCTGCTCGAAAAGGCTGCATCACGAAGCTCCTCCAGGGTTGCTAATCTGTCCTTCTCTGATCTTCTACACTCACTGGATCCATAATAATGTCTGTGACTGCCCAAAGTGACCGATGTCTAAGCTCAACAGGTAAATGGCAGGGCTTGCCATAAATGAGGTGAAAGGGAGATGTACCCAAGGGCGTCTTGAAGGGCGTCCGATATGCCCACAAGATCGAGTCCAAAAGTTGTGACCAATTGACGAACCGCAAAATCGACCCCTTAATAATGTGTTTTTAGCACATGGAATCGTCATCGTAGTCGGGCCGGTTTCGGTCGTCAAAGAGATCACCTCATTTAAATATATGCGATAATGAATCAAAATGAGATGATCGTTAATTATTTTACTTGGCAAGAAACCAAGGTCGAACTCAGGGACACGAGCCTCTCTCGTATTAGTCAGATTTGAGTCTATTTAATCAAGTGTTGAGTTAAAAGTATATAGGTCAAATCATGCAAAGACAACAATGCATAAATAAAAACATGCATTTTTTTTATCAGATTTTATCATGCAAACAAATGACATGAAATGCAATGAAACTGTAGTGGAAATATGCCCTAGGTTAATAATGATGAGCAAAATTAAATATGAGTCAATTTCAGATTTGTTTAGAATTTCAAGCTCGATCGATAATGTTAACAAGGCATAAGTTACTACTAAGGGACACATAGCAAATAAACTGATACATAAAAATTCAAGTGTTCAAAATATGAAACTTAATATGCCATCAAGAAGTACATCAAACAAGCTCTCAAACGAAACTGAAATCAACTAAAACAGAGATACGGTGCTCAAGATATGCAAAAAGGAAAGCAAGGGCATAACTGAAATGAAACATGAAAAGATAACTACAAAAAGGTCCCTGGAAAGGACTGAAATGCAAATAAAATAAGTTCGGAGGCCTTCCCTGTAAAGATTCCATACGCGCGGGGACCTTTTTGCAAATATGGAGAAGTCTTAGGGCCCCTCCGCAATTTGCCCAGAAGGCACGCGCAAAGCACGCGCCTTTGAGGCTCGGATTTCGGCTCGGGACCAGCGGAGGTTTGGAGATGCTTCGGCGTAGGCTCGGTCCTGCTGCAGGCTCGGATGCTTCCAAGCCTAGAGGCTCGGTTGCTGAGGCTCGGAGTCGCCCTGGTGAAGACACGTGTCTATGCGTGGACCCTCCGATCGTGGTGATCGAATGGCTCTTGAAGTCGATGACATGGCAGAATAAGAACCGTTGGATCGTGTGGATCCAACGGTTGTTGAACTCGATGGCGTGGCCTCGTCATGGCCGTTGGATGGTCGCTGGGGTGGGATCATCCAACGGTCCCTGTGCCGTCTCCCTCGCCAAGGACTGGCGGCGATGTTAGAGCTCCGGCGAGGGAGCTCCTCCTACGCCGCCCGCTCCCAGCTACAGTGAACTTCCCCCGAGCGTAAGGACCAGTTGTCGGTGAAGCAGGTAGCTCGGGGAAGTCGCAGGATCCTCTGGCATCGCTCGCCGGAGCTCGGGTGGAAGTTGCGGAGTCGATGAAGTCTGCTCCGATCAAGCTCCGGCCATTGAAGCCTCTCTTTGACCTGCAGGGTTAGATAGCATAGCCGAAGCGATTCGAAGTGCGTGCGTGAATAGGTGAGCGAGATGGAAGCTAATTGAGTGGAGACGGTGGCAGCTCTGAGCTCCTCCGCCGTGGGTGGCGGAGGAGGTGGGTCGGAGGCGATGGGGGTTGTGGAAGAAGGAGAACATGGTCGGAAACGTGCGCGAGAAGGGGGAGTTGTTGGCGAAGCTTGTGAAGATGTGAATGGAGGGCGAGGTTGACCGGAGAAACCTAATTAAAACAGAGAAGAAGAAGAAAAAATCAAAGGAAGAAGAGGAAGCTTACTTGAGCAATGGCGGCGTGAATGGTTTGGGCTCGAGCTCCGAGGAGGAGCTCTGGTCTTCGCTGAACACGGGCAACCATTCCGTGCAGCTCGAGCGGGCTCGGAGCACCGCGACGACGCCGTGGGTGGCGAAGGGTCAACACCGGAGGCTCCGGTCGTCTTCGCTCTATCCCCTCTCCTCCCCCTGTCACAGGGAGGAGGAGGAGGGCTGGGCCGTGCCCCGCATACAGGTGGACAGCGGGAATAGTGGTCGGTGGCGGCGTATTTAAAGAAGAAGGGGGCTGGTCATGGAGGTGGTCGTCGTGGTTTTAGAAGGCGATAGGGGATGACTGGGAAGACATCGTGGGTTGTGGAGGTATGCGCGGGGTAGAGGGAAGTTAGGGGAAGACCGGGCGGTGGTTGACGAGCGGAGAAGAGGTCAGCGGTGTTGGCGAAAATGGGAAGGGTGGACGGGTTGCGCGAGGTGGAAGACGTGGGGAAGAGGAGGTTCTGGAGGTTGACGAAGAAGCGGGACCGTTGGATCTGGAAATCCAACGGTGGAGGGCTAAGCGCGAGATGACGGGTGAGATTTAATCAGGAGCGGAGCGATCGAAGGGATCGGGCGCTGCCACGTGGCGAGCTGAGGATGTGGCGCTGGCGGACGGCTTAGATGAGAAGGAAGCTTGATCGGATGGCTAAGGCGCGCGCTTAGAAGAGACGGCTGAGATGGAAAGTTGGGAAAGCGATCGAAGGGCGCATAGCGCGCCACGTGTCGTCATCTGGTCGCGGCGCTAACGGAGGGTGATGATGAGGAGTGGGAGATGATCAGACGGTCGCGGCCAAGGGGCGTACGTGGAGAGCTTGGGACTGTTGGATCTCAGGAGAAGATCCAAAGGTCCAGATCGCGGGCGGCTGAAACAAGGAGGCGGGGCCACGTGGCGCCTCCAGAATGGGCCACGTGGCCCAATCAGATTTATATGAATGTATTTTTGATTTTTGAGGCTTAAGATGGCCGAATTTGAGAAAACTCAAAACATGAAAGTTGTAGATCTTGACGAGATCTACAAGTTTCATGTTGATCAAAACTCGAAAAGAGATCAAACAAGGGCCCGAAATATTTTTGAAGGTATTTTTAAGCCTAAAAATACCACGAATTTTTGTTTTGTCATTTTTTTTGTGGTTTTTAATTTATTTAGAGCTCTGTTAATTATTAGACAGTAACAGGGATTTATTGACAAAACCTTAAGCAAGGGGGTTAATTATAACAAATAAAGATGATGAAACTGAGGTTCATCACCCCCCTATACTTAAACTATGCTCGTCCTCGAGCATAAAAAAGAATGACTAAGTTGGATTAACCCCCTTGTGCATGTGAATACAGGATCCAATCTGATCAAGTCGACTCGGCTTCAGAGATCCAAAATTTTAGAGTTCAACCCAGCCTTAATCAAGAGGCTTCCAATTCCTCTACTTCTCTAGACTCTCTCTGATGTACATATAAACTAAAGTTTATGAGTTTAGTGTTGACTGCAATTCTGAGAGTAGAGTCAAGTCTTCACCCAAAATCTTGGTTCGAGAAAATCTCCTAAGGACCCAATCCTCAACACTAGGGAATAAATCAATTCTTGCATTCAGTCCACCGTCTCTTTAGTTGTCAGACTTAGAAAATGTGGATGGCAGGCCAGAAGATGGAGGGCATGGGATTGTGTCAATTCTTCTCTCCCTCTCATTGGAACAAGGATTCTCTCTAGTGCCTTTTACGCAACACTTTTTTTTTTGGTGTTGATCAGTGCGTCCGTCAAGAGAAGTTGGAGCCGTCTGCACTTGTTTTCCTGGGAGTACACCGGGGTGTGCCTTTTTTGGGTATCTATTATACCTTCTACACCCAGACTTGTAGCATTTACGATGCAGAGCCCTTTTTTGGTGCAAGCCCGACTCCTGGTCCTAATAGCGGTGGTCCAAGTGGACACTTTGAAAAGTTTGGGAGCGCTCGCCTTTGGTGGAAGCTCTTTTGATAATTGACTTTGTATGGAATGAGAGCTTTTTCTTTGAAATTTCAATGACTTGTAGTATTTTTGGCTAGCTCCACTGCTTTTACCAAGAGTTGGCGCACACTGATCAACAATTTTTATTTATTTTTCACACCCAGGCACTTAGGTTAATGTCAAGAGATTAGTATAAGAATCAAGTTCTCATACTGGCTAATATTGCTGACACTCAGGTTTCCTGAAGCCTCCAAAGATTTTATCCCATCCTCGAGCATCATTAGATCAAATCCGAATTCGACTTCCTCATCCCAATCTCCTAGGTGAAAAATCAACTCATCTCAATCAAAACCGCAGTCGTGCATGTGATGTGCTGATCATATTCTTTTTGTCTGAGACTAAGCATGGAATATAGCATGCAAATCTAGAGACCTAGGGGAATGTGGATGATTAAGTCTATGACCCTGATGGTTAAGGCTGGTTAACCGCAAATCTCAAAGACCTCAAAAAGCTAAGTCTCCTTGACCAAATCAAATCCTGGGTGAAAAGTGTAAGTAGAGGACTAATCCAACTTCTTCATTCAAAAACACACATTTTTTTTTTAATTTTTCTCATTTTTATGGGTTTTAGTTTTTAGAGTTAAAACACAGGTTAGACTCAACTTTTCTTGATAAAAGATTTTCAAAACCATGTCACACGAATAAAGAATTTTCAAAACATTTTCAAAAAGATTTTTTTTTAAAACAAGAAAAAAAACATTTTTTTTTCAAATCATTTTCAAAAATATTTTTATCAAAATAGTGTAACACAGTTAGAAAAGCCGTGAAATCTTTTGAGTTCTCTTAGTCCAACGAATTTTACCTTAGCCAAAAAGTTTTTTAATTTTTTCAAAATTTTCAGATATTAGCTAAAGTAAGTAACTTGTATGTACGGTATACCCCCCTATCCTTAAACTTTGCTATGTCCTCATAGCACTAGATGTTATGAGTCCATAGGTCCATTTTAGAAGAATATACAGGAGATAAGAGGGACTCCCCCCTATACTTAGGTTAGAAATAACCTAAGTATAAAGGCAAGAAAAGATGAGTGTAGAAAATCACGGGGATTTGGGTCCCCCCCTATACTTAGGCTGAGATTAGCCTAAGTATAAAGATGAGGATTGATGTTGGAAGAGACCCAAGGTGAACGAAGAAGAGGGATGGATTTACAAGTGAGCGGTATTGAATCTTGGAGATGGAATGGAGTGACTACGGTTTTGGGGTTGTGTGTCGCAACAAATATGGCTCAATCAAGCAAGCAAACCCTTAGTTTCACCAACTCACACATGAAACCAACCAAGGTTGGTTGATTATCTTGTCGGTTTTATTGGTGATAAAACTTTAAATAATTACGCGGTAAAAAATGTGAAATAAAAACCAACGCGTAACTGAGGGTGTTGCTCTCCCAAAACCGAATTTTACTCCATTTATGGTTGACTTGCAATTAACAGTCCCAATTTTATTTTGAGTTATCACTGAATTAAGGTTAGCACAAAATCAAGAAATCATCGTCTACCGTTCATTCCATTTTCCATTAATCCTAGGTGATCAAGCTAGGAAATGAAAGCCGAGAAAAACATGTATTCGAAGAAACCGCGATCTAGGCTAAGCGAGAAATCATGCAGTGATTTGACGATAAAAGCCGCGAAAAAACTGAGGCCGTTTTGAAAACTCAAATCCAACATGTATGCAAGTCGAAAAAGCCGCACCTAATCATGCATCTATTAGCGGTGATTAATCTTCATGAGTTTTAGCTAAGTGATGCGAGATTAAGTGCATCTATAAATTAGTGTGTCCTACCTACGATCAAGCACGTAGAAACCATGGAAAAATTAAAAAGAGCTCGGAGAGCCGCGTGCCTATCCTAGGTCGACACTCAAGTGGGGACGATCCCCACACAACCACATTCGTTCGATTACAACCGCGAGTCTTCGATCGAAGACCGCTGTAAAAGACGAATTATTTAAAATAAAATGCAACAAAAAAATGCGACACATTTTTTTTTCTTTTCTTCCTCCTTTGCTCCAAGCATGCTCCTGCGGCTCCTCGCAGCGGGGAACGTCCTGCTCCTCGCCTCCTTGATCCGTCAAGGGCCCTGCCACAGAAACAATAATTAGATACCAAATAAGGAAGAAAAAAAAATTTATATGCAAAAAAAATGTGGTTAATTGACCTATAAAAAGGAACACGAAATTAAACACACAAAAATCCAAAAAATAAAAGAAATGAGTCGTGTCCCCGGCAACGGCGCCATTTGACGAACCGCAAAATCGACCCCTTAATAATGTGTTTTTAGCACATGGAATCGTCATCGTAGTCGGGCCGGTTTCGGTCGTCAAAGAGATCACCTCATTTAAATATATGCGATAATGAATCAAAATGAGATGATCGTTAATTATTTTACTTGGCAAGAAACCAAGGTCGAACTCAGGGACACGAGCCTCTCTCGTATTAGTCAGATTTGAGTCTATTTAATCAAGTGTTGAGTTAAAAGTATATAGGTCAAATCATGCAAAGACAACAATGCATAAATAAAAACATGCATTTTTTTATCAGATTTTATCATGCAAACAAATGACATGAAATGCAATGAAACTGTAGTGGAAATATGCCCTAGGTTAATAATGATGAGCAAAATTAAATATGAGTCAATTTCAGATTTGTTTAGAATTTCAAGCTCGATCGATAATGTTAACAAGGCATAAGTTACTACTAAGGGACACATAGCAAATAAACTGATACATAAAAATTCAAGTGTCCAAAATATGAAACTTAATATGCCATCAAGAAGTACATCAAACAAGCTCTCAAACGAAACTGAAATCAACTAAAACAGAGATACGGTGCTCAAGATATGCAAAAAGGAAAGCAAGGGCATAACTGAAATGAAACATGAAAAGATAACTACAAAAAGGTCCCTGGAAAGGACTGAAATGCAAATAAAATAAGTTCGGAGGCCTTCCCTGTAAAGATTCCATATGCGCGGGGACCTTTTTGCAAATATGGAGAAGTCTTTGGGCCCCTCCGCAATTTGCCCAGAAGGCACGCGCAAAGCACGCGCCTTTGAGGCTCGGATTTCGGCTCGGGACCAGCGGAGGTTCGGAGATGCTTCGGCGTAGGCTCGGTCCTGCTGCAGGCTCGGATGCTTCCAAGCCTAGAGGCTCGGTTGCTGAGGCTCGGAGTCGCCCTGGTGAAGACACGTGTCTATGCGTGGACCCTCCGATCGTGGTGATCGAATGGCTCTTGAAGTCGATGACATGGCGGAATAAGAACCGTTGGATCGTGTGGATCCAGCGGTTGTTGAACTCGATGGCGTGGCCTCGTCATGGCCGTTGGATGGTCGCTGGGGTGGGATCATCCAACGGTCCCTGTGCCGTCTCCCTCGCCAAGGACTGGCGGCGATGTTAGAGCTCCGGCGAGGGAGCTCCTCCTCCGCCGCCCGCTCCCAGCTACAGTGAACTTCCCCCGAGCGTAAGGACCAGTTGTCGGTGAAGCAGGTAGCTCGGGGAAGTCGCAGGATCCTCTGGCATCGCTCGTCGGAGCTCGGGTGGAAGTTGCGGAGTCGATGAAGTCTGCTCCGATCAAGCTCCGACCATTGAAGCCTCTCTTTGACCTGCAGGGTTAGATAGCATAGCCGAAGCGATTCGAAGTGCGTGCGTGAATAGGTGAGCGAGATGGAAGCTAATTGAGTGGAGACGGTGGCAGCTCTGAGCTCCTCCGCCGTGGGTGGCGGAGGAGGTGGGTCGGAGGCGATGGGGGTTGTGGAAGAAGGAGAACATGGTCGGAAACGTGCGCGAGAAGGGGGAGTTGTTGGCGAAGCTTGTGAAGATGTGAATGGAGGGCGAGGTTGACCGGAGAAACCTAATTAAAACAGAGAAGAAGAAGAAAAAATCAAAGGAAGAAGAGGAAGCTTACCTGAGCAATGGCGGCGTGAATGGTTTGGGCTCGAGCTCCGAGGAGGAGCTCTGGTCTTCGCTGAACACGGGCAACCATTCCGTGCAGCTCGAGCGGGCTCGGAGCACCGCGACGACGCCGTGGGTGGCGAAGGGTCAACACCGGAGGCTCCGGTCGTCTTCGCTCTATCCCCTCTCCTCCCCCTGTCACAGGGAGGAGGAGGAGGGCTGGGCCGTGCCCCGCATACAGGTGGACAGCGGGAATAGTGGTCGGTGGCGGCGTATTTAAAGAAGAAGGGGGCTGGTCATGGAGGTGGTCGTCGTGGTTTTAGAAGGTGATAGGGGATGACTGGGAAGACATCGTGGGTTGTGGAGGTATGCGCGGGGTAGAGGGAAGTTAGGGGAAGACCGGGCGGTGGTTGACGAGCGGAGAAGAGGTCAGCGGTGTTGGCGAAAATGGGAAGGGTGGACGGGTTGCGCGAGGTGGAAGACGTGGGGAAGAGGAGGTTCTGGAGGTTGACGAAGAAGCGGGACCGTTGGATCTGGAAATCCAACGGTGGAGGGCTAAGCGCGAGATGACGGGTGAGATTTAATCAGGAGCGGAGCGATCGAAGGGATCGGGCGCTGCCACGTGGCGAGCTGAGGATGTGGCGCTGGCGGACGGCTTAGATGAGAAGGAAGCTTGATCGGATGGCTAAGGCGCGCGCTTAGAAGAGGCGGCTGAGATGGAAAGTTGGGAAAGCGATCGAAGGGCGCATAGCGCGCCACGTGTCGTCATCTGGTCGCGGCGCTAACGGAGGGTGATGATGAGGAGTGGGAGATGATCAGACGGTCGCGGCCAAGGGGCGTACGTGGAGAGCTTGGGACTGTTGGATCTCAGGAGAAGATCCAAAGGTCCAGATCGTGGGCGGCTGAAACAAGGAGGCGGGGCCACGTGGCGCCTCCAGAATGGGCCACGTGGCCCAATCAGATTTATTCGAATGTATTTTTGATTTTTGAGGCTTAAGATGGCCGAATTTGAGAAAACTCAAAACATGAAAGTTGTAGATCTTGACGAGATCTACAAGTTTCATGTTGATCAAAACTCAAAAAGAGATCAAACAAGGGCCCGAAATATTTTTGAAGGTATTTTTAAGCCTAAAAATACCACGAATTTTTGTTTTGTCATTTTTTTTGTGGTTTTTAATTTATTTAGAGCTCTGTTAATTATTAGACAATAACAGGGATTTATTGACAAAACCTTAAGCAAGGGGGTTAATTATAACAAATAAAGATGATGAAACTGAGGTTCATCACCCCCCTATACTTAAACTATGCTCGTCCTCGAGCATAAAAAAGAATGACTAAGTTGGATTAACCCCCTTGTGCATGTGAATACAGGATCCAATCTGATCAAGTCGACTCGGCTTCAGAGATTCAAAATTTTAGAGTTCAACCCAGCCTTAATCAAGAGGCTTCCAATTCCTCTACTTCTCTAGACTCTCTCTGATGTACATATAAACTAAAGTTTATGAGTTTAGTGTTGACTGCAATTCTGAGAGTAGAGTCAAGTCTTCACCCAAAATCTTGGTTCGAGAAAATCTCCTAAGGACCCAATCCTCAACACTAGGGAATAAATCAATTCTTGCATTCAATCCACCGTCTCTTTAGTTGTCAGACTTAGAAAATGTGGATGGCAGGCCAGAAGATGGAGGGCATGGGATTGTGTCAATTCTTCTCTCCCTCTCATTGGAACAAGGATTCTCTCTAGTGCCTTTTACGCAACACTTTTTTTTTGGTGTTGATCAGTGCGTCCGTCAAGAGAAGTTGGAGCCGTCTGCACTTGTTTTCCTGGGAGTACACCGGGGTGTGCC
Organism: Ottelia alismoides; assembly: GCA_037367405.1. Taxonomy (NCBI): domain Eukaryota; kingdom Viridiplantae; phylum Streptophyta; class Magnoliopsida; order Alismatales; family Hydrocharitaceae; genus Ottelia; species Ottelia alismoides. The sequence goes on along the minus strand of JAZKJV010001458.1, from coordinate 739,227 downwards.
TTTTTTGGGTATCTATTATACCTTCTACACCCAGACTTGTAGCATTTACGATGCAGAGCCCTTTTTTGGTGCAAGCCCGACTCCTGGTCCTAATAGCGGTGGTCCAAGTGGACACTTTGAAAAGTTTGGGAGCGCTCGCCTTTGGTGGAAGCTCTTTTGATAATTGACTTTGTATGGAATGAGAGCTTTTTCTTTGAAATTTCAATGACTTGTAGTATTTTTGGCTAGCTCCACTGCTTTTACCAAGAGTTGGCGCACACTGATCAACAATTTTTATTTATTTTTCACACCCAGGCACTTAGGTTAATGTCAAGAGATTAGTATAAGAATCAAGTTCTCATACTGGCTAATATTGCTGACACTCAGGTTTCCTGAAGCCTCCAAAGATTTTATCCCATCCTCGAGCATCATTAGATCAAACTGAGGTTCATCACCAATCCTTTCGGTCAGGGCGGACGACCTTCTGCAGTATAGTCTTGATCTCCCTGTTCCACACTTCAGCAAGACCACTGGTCTGAGGATGATACAGTGTGGATACTCGATGGTCTATGCTGAACTCTCTAGCAAGGGCCTTTACCTTGTCGTTGATCAAATGAGACTCCCCATCATATATAAAAAATCTAGGAACCCCAAACCATGAAATGATATTCTTCCTCAAAAATCTGCAAACAATCCGAGCATCTGCGATTCGAGCGGGGATGGCCTCAACCCAACGACTCACATAATCCAAGACCAACAGAATGTACTCGAATCCTTGACTCTTAGGGAATGGACCCATGAAATCGATGCCCCATGCGTCAAAAACCTCACAGAAGTGAATGGGCTGCATCGGCATCATATCACGTAGTCCACAAGTGCCCATCCTCTGGCAGTCAGTACACCTCTTCACGAACTCATCAGAGTCCTTGAAGAGGGTAGGCCACCATAGGCTGGATTGGAGCACTTTTTGTGTCGTTCTCCTCTCAGAGTGATGTCCTCCTGCCTCAAGCTTGTGGCAGTAAGTGAGGACGCTGTGGTGCTCCTCCTGAGGAATGCACCTATGCCAGATGCTATCCCCTCCTTCATGATAAAGGACGGGATCCTCCCAATGGTAAAACTTGGCCTTCGCGAGGAAGGTCTCAAGTTTCTGCCTGGGCCAATCTTGTGGAACCTTCTTGGCAACAAGAAAGTTCACAATATCGACGTACCATAGGAGAGAGGCGATATCAAGGATCGCCTCATCTGGGAAGGTCTCACAAATGGGCTCGATCTGCTCAGAATCCTCAAGAAACTCCAATCGGGAGAGATGATCTGCCACCACATTCTTGACTCCAGGCTTATACTTAATCTCTATATCAAACTCCTAGAGTAGAAGGATCCATCTGGTCAATCTGGCTTTGGCATCCTTCTTTTCCATGAGGTACCTGATGGCGGCATGATCAGTGTAGATGGTCACTCTAGATCCAATGATGTAAGATCTGAACTTATCTAGGGCGAAGACTACAGCTAGAATCTCCTTCTCTGTGACTGTGTAGTTCCGCTAAGCGGCATCCAAAGTACGGCTAGTGTAGTGAATAGCAAAGGGGACTCCATCCCTCCTCTGTCCCAGCACGGCCCCTACGGTAAAATCGGAGGTATTTGTCATGATCTCGAATGGGAGAGACCAATCAGGTGGCTGGAGGACAGGAGCCTCTACAACACGACTCTTGAGAGTCTCAAATGACGCAAGACACTTATCATCAATAAGGAACTGGGTGTCTTTCGTCAGCAGATCAGTCAACGGTCGGGCAATCCTACTGAAATCATGAATGAATTGTCGGTAGAAACCAACATGCCCCAGAAAAAACCGTAACTGCCGCAAGTTGGACGGTGGATTGAGTTTTCTAATGAAATCCACCTTGGTCGGATCAACCCCATGCCCCTGATGGAGATGATATGGCAAGCACCATCCCTTGAGTTACCATGAAGTGACTCTTCTCCCAAGAAAGCACCAGGTGCATCTCAATACATCGTTGGAGGATGCGGTCTAGGCAGTCAAGACAAGAATCGAATCCGTCGCCGTAGACCGAAAAGCCGTCCATGAAGACCTCCAAGCACTCCCCCACCATGTCTAAAAAGATGGACAACATGCACCTCTGGAATGTCACCGGAGCGTTGCACAATCCAAAGGGCATTCTTCTGAAAGCATATGTTCCAAAGGGACAGGTGAAGGTAGTCTTGTCCTGATCCTCGAGCGCGATGGCCACCTGGTTGTATCCGGAGTACCCGTCCAAGAAACAGTAGTGACTCTTCCCTTTCAGCCTCTCTATAATCTGATCAATAAAAGGCAGAGGGAAATGATCCTTCTTGGTGTCCTGGTTCAATCGTCTGTAATCCACACAGACCCGCAAAGAAGTGGGTACCTAGGTAGCGATCTCCTCTCCAGACTCACTAACAACTGTGGTGATGCCCGTCTTCTTAGGCACCACATGCAATGACTGACCCACTTGGAGTCGGAGATGGGGTAGATAAAATCGGTGCTCCACCATTTCGATATCTCCTTCATGACAACATCTTAAAGGTTCAGGTTCAGCCGCCGCTGGAACTCACGCGACGGCTTCGCATCCTCCTCGAGATAGATATGGTAGGAGCACAGGGCTGGACTTATCCCTTGGATATTGGCTACACTCCATCCTTCTCTCCAGTCAAATCTGCTGAGATAATGACTGGGTACATCTCATGCTCACCCGCAAGGAACCTATACTTCAGCGATGATGGAAGTGGCTTCAGCTCTAGACATCATGGTGTTGGTGGATCTGGCCTCTGAAAAGTCTAAGTGAATGCGATCAAATCTGCAAGGGAGAATGAGAACTCTCGCTCGCAGTCTGAATCAGGTGAAGGCTGCTCTGCTGGTATCTCTCTACTCTGCTCGGGATCAGTCTCCAGTCTAGCTGTAGGCTCTATGGAAGTCAGACACGGTATCAAATCATCAAACTCTTCCCAGTCGAAATCTGACTCAGAGGGATCTGTATCAGAATCACAAGAAAATTATGCGTCACGATCGTAAACCGGCTCTGCTGCCTGAGATGTATCCTGGACCAGGGATGCGCTCTCCAAGCTCTCCTCTGCTGGAATCTGTGCATCAGCGAACTTTGAAGGTGAGAGGATGGCTTGTGCTGCTGGATCTGCTCAAACTGCCTCGTCATCTGTAATCATAAAGTCGCAGTCCTGGTGGATGTCTCGCCATGCCTCTATCATCTGCTCTGAATCTGAAGTTGGCTCGAAGCAAACTGAATCTTTGGCTCTAGTCTCCTCGGTCATCTCTATTTGTATACTCTCGCCCTCGACGTGAAAGTACACCTTCCCGCTATCATGATCGGATACTGCCTTGGCTGTGGCCAAGAACGGGCGTCCTGAAATGATGGGGGGTATCGGTCATGGGCTCAGGGATCTTCATGTCCAACACAACAAAGTCCACGAGGAATTTTAGGCCTTGAATTGTGACGACAACGTCCTTCAACAACCCCTTCGGCCTCTTGACAGATCAATCAGCAAACTGAAGGACCGTCCTGCTCTGTCGTAGAGGGCCCAACTCGAAGCGGTCGAGTAGGGCTGCCGGAAGTAGGTTGATCGAAGACCCGCTATCTAATAGAGTACGATCGAACCTCTGCTCCTGAATATGGCATCTGACATACGGGGCTCCTGCATCTGGACTCTTGGCTGGCAGATGGTTCTGTATCGCGAAGCATGTGGCATGAGTGAGCACATGGATCTCTGACTGGTGGTTTCGCCTCTTCCTCCGAACTATGGTCCCATCTCTAAGTGATCTCTGGAAGAGAGGGATGTGCTCCAAGGCCTCATGTAGAGTCAACTATATCTGAAATCGGTCCATCATGTGCTGGATGAACTCTAACTGATGGGACTTTTTTGGTTTTTTTAGTTCCCTTAGTCAAGCGGAGTGCTTGGGGAAAGGGGACGACTGGGTCCTTCTCAGATGAAGGACTAGGATCGGGTCTGGGCTGCTCAAGCACATCAGAATCCACACATACATCATCATGCAACACAGGTGGATCGGAAAATATCAAACCCTTTCCTTTATTTGCAGAAATGTCCTGAGATACATGAACAGATGGAATAATAATAGGACTAGCAGAAGTAGCAATGGGGGCATCGGCACCACCCTCGGCATCTGGATCTGCGGCCTCAGTACCACACTCTAGCTCAGCAACAAGTATGGTGGCAACAGTACCACCTCCTCCATCTGGTGAAAGGACGGCCTCAGTACCGTCGGCTGGATCAACATCTGCGGTGGTGTCAGCACCACCGTCATCATCATCTCTAGCGGCATCAGCACCACTCTCCTCCTCTTCTGGCACTCCTGAAGTGGTATGGGATCGTCGCTCAGAAGAGGCGCCACCTGCTGGTATCCTACCGCTCCTAAGTGTAACAAAGTCAGCATCAAACATGTATGCAGTCATATCGCCAAATGAAGCACTAGGAGTGGTAACCTCAGTGAACTCTACCTACTCAAACTTCCTCTTTAGGTTGTTCGGGTTTGGCTCGATTTGGACAGGAATGGCGGCCTTCCCCTTTACAATCTCCCTCAGCTCCTGACGGAACTCGTCCATCTCCTGTCGAAAGGTAGCCTGCTGCTCGGACATGAGGCGGGCTAAGTCATCCAAGGCAGGGTTCTCATAGATAGGCCCATGAGAACCTGATGGGTGGCCTCGCTGGTAGTGAGGTTGCCGCTGTTGATGAGGGTGAGAGGAAGGGTACTGCTGATGATGCTGCTGCTGGGGATGTTCTCACCTCCAAGGTTTTCCCTACTGATAGGGATGAGGACCATACTGCTGGTAGTGGGGTGACTGCTGCTGCTGTACTGGGGGTTGGGGCTGCTGGTGCTTGATGGGCCGAAAACCCGATAGACTAAGGTGAATCAGATAGCTAAGGTCGTTGCGACCTCTGTCACTCGAGAATCGGCTCGATCAAGATAATTCAGATCAGACCACCAAATAAAAAGAGATAAATCAATAAAATCCAAAATAACGGTCCTAGCTATGAGATTAGCCTGGTGTAGCACCCAGGGTCGGACTCAGGGAGCACGAGTTGGCCTCGCGACCTACGAAGTAGTCTCAAAACAAAATAAAATAAAACAAGTATTTTTGGTGGATTTTAATTATTTTTTATATTTTTTTGGATTTTTAATAATAAAGGAAATAAGAAAAAGACAAATACAAGCAACTTCAACAAATTATTTAAACATTCTAAAACACTACAAAAATTCAAACAAAAATATTTTTAAGTTTTTTAATGTTTTTGGTGAATTTTTCAGATTTTTATAATTTTTATATAATTTTCAAAAAATCAAAAAGGGTTAAAACAGCAAGCTGCTGTCCAACCAGGCTTGAAAGATCACTTTAAAATAGCAAATTGATCTGTAAAAGCTTGGAAGTAATATTTATGACAATATAAATAATAAAAAAATTCAGAAAAAGAGTTTGTATTTTTTGGTTTTTCTATAATTTTTAGAATTTTTATAAGTTTTTAAGGGTTTTTTTAATTTTAAAGGATTTTATATATCCAAAATAGCCAAAATTGCACAGAAAATCAAACATAACAGAATAACAACACCTAAATTTTTTATAATTTTTAAAATAGTTTTAATATTTTTTTATGATTTTCTAAACTGGGAAGAAGCAAAAACTACTGTTTTTGAATTTTAAAAATAACAAATAGCCTCAAAATTATACCAATTTTTTATGGAAATTTTTACACAGTAGTAGGAGCCATGTATCCAAATTTTACGAAATTTGGATTTAATTTGCTATTTTATTTAATTAAAATAAAATCTCACAGTGCATAGGGACCTAAACGCAAGGAAAGAAAGTTGCAGGGGCCAAATAGTAACAACCAAATAAAACCCAGGGCCCTTTGTGCAAAAAATCCACAATACACACGCGATGCACGTGCTTCAGGCACGGAGGGGCATAACTGTAAATTCTATTTATAAAAATGCAAACATTAACATCCAAGAACTATAGGACAGAAAGTGCAAAAAGCTCAGACCCTCACGTGTTGATGCACGTGGTTCACACACACAGGGATTGAAATGCAAATAAAGTAAATCTGAGGTCCTCTATGCAATTTTTACAAAAACAACTGTATAAAATATTTACAGGACTAAAATGCAAAAACAAAAGAGTAGGGGCCTAATAGAAATTCACCCCTTCTTATTATCGGACGGATGAGGGGGTGCCACGTGGATGATCAACGACTGGAAAGCAAGGGCACCCCTTCGTTGAAGAGAACGGTCCTGATCACCCCAGAGAGATCTAACGGTGGCTGGCGCTCCTCAAATGGACGGTTGAGATCGGATCTGGAGCGTCGGGGATGATCGGACGACAGAGGAGGGTCCTCCAAGAACAGCTCGTCGGCGAGCTTCGTCGGCTCTGTGTACGCGGTGGGGACCTCCTCTGGCGCTGCTGGGATATGGAAAAGCTCCGCCTCGATGCTCCGCAGCTGCTGGAATCCTCCGATGACGCCGGGACCACCGGAGCAGCCCGGCGACGTCGGAGGGAGGAAGCTCATGGGTTGAACTGTCTCGGCCCTCAGATGAGTCACATTGTCCTGCAAAATAGCCTAGAAAGCTTCTTGGGTCGAGGGCAAACTGCCTCGACCCTGTTAGGGGGAAATGGGTGGCTGGGCGCGTCGGGTGAGCGACCACCGGCAAGGCGACGGCAGAGGAGGTCGAGCCATGGTTCCGGGGTGAACCAAGGTGGGTGAGTGGGTGCAGAATGTGGGGAGAGGTCTCACGGAGGTGATGGGATTAACCGATGATCGAATGGGTGGATGTAGCAGCGGGAATCGATCGGCGATGGTGACGTGGCGATTTGGGAGAAAGATGAAATTAGGCGAAACTAAAGGGATTCGGGTCTACCTGGCAGATGCAATCGACTGGGGATGAGCTCGCGGAGCTCTGGGGTTCCTTGCCTCGAGGAAGCGTCGGGTTCTGAGGCTCAGCGCACCCCACGGCGGCACACGACGACAGGGGTCGCCGGATCAGTGGCATAGGGCTTCCTCTCCTCTCTTCGACACCTCCCTCACGAAGCTGTCACTCAGGGGAGCAAGATGGAGGTCCTGGGATGAAGAAGCAGCGCCAAAGATGGCGTGAAAAGTGCGGCATAGGTTCAGCTAAATACTAGCTCAGGTCCGAGAAGAAGAGGTCAGGTCCGGCTTGGGTAAATGGACCTCGGATCTGGCTTAGAAAATTAAGTGAAGTCGGGTCTGGTGCAAGATCCGCGGGGGAAAAGGTCCAGGAGGAGTTGACCGGGGGTCAACATCCCCCTGTGGACCAATCAGAGCGCGCCATTTAATAATTATTTGGAAATTCAATAAAAAAATAAATGACTTATTTTCGAAAAACTTAAAACATGAAAAATGTTTATTTATTTTCAAATTATTTTTTATTGATTTGTATTTATTTTTTTGAAATAAAAATTAGGTATTTACAAAATATTATTATTATATATAGGTATATACAATATGAATTTTTAATTTTTAATTTTTAGTTATTTATTTTTATATATTTATTCCCATTTTATATTTTATTTATTTATAAAAGAAAATTTGAAATAAAATGGTATTTTTATTTTATTTTTATTATATATTTACATAGGTTAAATAAATAGCTTTATATACAAATTTACATGGTATATATACAAGGTGGATTTTTGATTTTATTTTATTTCTTTTTATTTTATTTTCAATTTTCTAATTTTTATTTTATTTATTTACATCATGAAATGAGGAGTAAGAACATATTTTATTAGGTTTTTATTAATTATTTACAAAGGGAAAATAAATAGATGTGTTATCCTATGTACATGGTCTATGTACAATGATGAGAGATTTTTATTTCTTTTTATTTTTCTTTCATTTTTCCCATGTTTATTTTAGTTTTATATTTACAAATATAAACAAATTAACACAAACACATTTTTTTTATTGAGAGGAAAATAATTTTTATTTATTTATACAGGTATATGTACACAATTGAGCTTCCCTATCTCTCTCTACTTGAATTCTTTTGCGGTCAGGCCCATGCTGAGCCCTCCCTTGGGATTAGGTCGCTCAATATTTATTCTAAATATCTCCCTCTTTTTCTTTTATTTCTTTATTCTTTTATTTATGCACAAAAACATGCTAATTATTGTAATTTACACAATGCATGCTTATTGACAATTTATGTTATTTACATGAATATACATGTGTTTTGCATAGGTTTTGTAGCTAAAATAAAAGAAAAAAGAGTGATGAATGGGTATTCATCACCCCCCTATACTTAACTTTGCCCTTAGCAAACAATTATTTGAAAAAGAAGTAAAAAAGAAAAAGAAAAAGAAAAAGAGGAGAAATGCATGGATCAATGCTGAGTATTAAACTTGCCTTCATTAAATTGAAATATGGAGCTCGATCAGATCTTTGGATTATTAATGTGTCGGAACCTTATTTGGACTTAGTTTAAAACTTAATAGACTCTTAGATCCACTAATCTATAGTCAAGACTCCTCAATAATCCAGATCAGAACAAGTCTACATACACAAACCCTGAAGACCATGAATCTTTCCTTGTACAGTGTAAGTGAGGTATAGCTCTCCACCTCAGAAGTAGCAAGATGACAACCCTCCCCAACAAGGTAACTCTATGACAATAATCTGGCCACTCTTTCCTCGAGGAGCGGGGTATTCCCTTCTAAGTTCAAGTTCAACCGGCTCAAGAAGAGGGGGAAGAAGAGAATGGACCATGGCCAGTGTAGCCATGTATCCTTGGGAGATCAACCAGTGTAGCTAAGTCTCCCTGCTGTAAGCTACATAAGATGGAACATGAGTCTCAAGCTTTGCTTATTGCACTATATACATACTCCGGTGGGATTATCATTTTTTATCAGACCCACCACTTTTTTGGAGTTATTTTCTTTTTGCATTTTTTTCAAGTGCATCTGTACAACATATTTACAAGGTGCAGCATATGTACATAAGGAGTTTTTCCTCTTGAGCCAGTAGACTATCACTCTTTTGAAGCATTATTGCAACCCACAACTCCTATCGTTAGACCTCATGGCAACCAGACAAAGTTGAGACGCACTTCATTCACTAAAAGAAGAAGAGAGGTTCCGCCTAGAAGTACTACCCTCATATGCTACCCCAAGTCAAGGAAGACTGCCTCCTCACCACCTCATCCGTAGAGAGCTCGGTGTAAAGTGCGGGTCCAAGTCAAGCCATTATCTATATGAGTCATGTGTGTGTTGTTTAGTGCTCTACTTAGGCTCATTGAGATGACATGTGATCATAGCCTAGTGGACTCAAAGAATTAAGTCACCATGGACCTGAAAAGTCTCAACCCTAAGCCCTATAAGGTTCCTCTTATAATTAGGTGGATTAAGATCTTAATCAAGCTCCATTTCCCAATTTAATTCCAGGCTAGTTTAAATGTCAACTATAATCGAGGAAAAACTATACAAATATTTACAAAGATGCAATTTTACAAACTATTTACACATATATTGACTGGCTAAAATCAATGAATCGGTGTTATGTACAAGGGATCCCAGATCTCGACGAGAATCATGGATGATCAGAGAATAAAATCCGTGAAGAGATGGCTGTCGAAGGGGCAACCAATCGAGCGGGAAAAATGGTGAAAATCGGGGAAAAGACCTGTCTGACGGGAGTCAGAGGCGCAGGGAGGAGTTGACCGGGGGTCAACCTTCCCTGGCCTCTGATTGGCCCACATCAGCCGGATCTTGACCCATTTATTTAACCTAATAAGTGAATTAATTAATTTTTACTTATAAAATAAAAAATGTTTATAAATTAATGTAGTAGTTATTTACGATTTTTATTTATTTTTTTGAAGTGTTTTATTACGGTTTTATTTTAATAATGTATTTATAAGTATATATATATATATTGTTTATTTTAAATTATTATTTTATTTTCTTATTTCATAAATTTGAAACTTATTTTTGTGAGTATAAATATATTTTTATTTAATTTTTATGAGTTTATTTACATTTTTAAATAAATATATGTACGTGTATGTAGGTATACTTATAGGTATTTTACCTATATATTATATACATTTTATTTATTTAATGAATTTTATTTATTTTTATCTTGGATTTGTATTTTTAATAAGTTACGTATAATATATGTATTATTATAAAAATATAGATGAATAAAGAACAAAAGAATAAAGTCCCTTTTTATTTATATACATATAGGTAGCATAGGTATTTTGTCCATGTATTTTATAGACTTATTTTATTTTGCAAATTCTTGTTGGTTTTCTTTTACTTTTAATATGTACATGCATTATATACATTATTTACAAAATTATAAAAATATAAATTTATAGAAATAATAAATAATGAATAAAATGAATCTTTTAACCGGGTATTATGTACAAGGTGGGCCAAAAACCTAACTTCTGCATATGGACTCCAAAAATTATGAAACCAACTTTATTAAATAGTTCATGGAAATCTATATACAATTAAAGGTGAGTTGGGGGATTTGGAGTTTTTATTTGCAAGATATGGGTCTGTGAAGTTGAGATTTTGGCTTTTTATTCTATGTATAAAATGTACACCGAGTATTATTTTTACACAAACTCAATTTTGTAATTTTATTTACATTATTATCTACAACTTTCATGTACAAAGTTTCTTTATTTAATGAATAAATAATTATGTATAAAATAGGTGTCAAAAATGCATAGATAAATGCATAAATAAATGAGGTATTTATTGTTCACTGGCCCTTATCTCCCCCTACTTTATTCCTTGTCGACCAATTCCATGCTGGCCTTGGTTTCGGGGTTAGGGTCATAAAATATTTGCAATATTTTATTCCTTTTTCTTTTCTTCTCTTTATTCTATAATTTTGGCATTAAAAACCTTATTTTATGTACAATTAATACAATAAATAATGGATGCTATTATGTACAAATTGATGCTATTTACATACTTTTGCTGGGGTTTTTAAGGCCAAAATGATAGAATAAAGGTGATGAAATGGAGATTCATCACCCCCCTATACTTGCCTTTGCTAGTCTCTAGCAAATACTTATGCAATAAATACAAAAAGAACAAAGAAAAAGAAGAAAAGAAAAAGCAAAAATAAGGAATGTAAAGAATAAATTGAATTGATCATGATTGTTTAACTCATCTGTACAAAATCAAAGTTTGGAGCTCAGGTTAGACCTTGGTGTGAAAATGTGTTTGGAACCTAGTCGGGAACCAAATTTAAAACACAACAGCCTTCGAGAGTCACAGAACTTGGTTCAAATCACTTCAATAGACAGGTCAGAACTAGCCTACATCATACGCAAACCCTTATGACTATGAAGCTGACTTGTACAGTGTAAGTGATAGTGGCTCTCCCCAACTGAAATTACAAAGAGACTAGCTTCTCCAGAATGACAACCCAATGATTCCCTAATCCAACAACTCTTTCCTCGAGGAGCAGGGTATTCCCTTCTAAGTTCAAGTGTCAACTAGCTCAAGAGGAGGGGTGAAGAGAAGAATGGACGGTAGCCAGTGTAGCTACCTATCCTGGGATGCAAGACCAGTGTAGTCAAGTCATCCAGCTGCAGGCTCATATGGTATAACTTTGATGCTCAAGCTTGCTTATTTTCTATACAACATATATACATACTTTGCAGGCATTTTTATTTTTGTACAGCCTGACCATTTTTTTTCAACATACTAATTGCAGCAGCATTTACATAAGGAGTTTTTCCTCTTGAGCCAGAAGACTATCCCTCTTTTGAAGCATTATTGCAACCCACACTCTCCTGTCGTTAGACCTCATGGCTACTGGACCAGGTTGGGGTGCACTTCCCTCCCTAGATGAGGACGAATGTTTCCACCCGTGTGCGTCTCAGACTGGCAAATCCAACCCCCTCACCACTCCAACTGAGTTGAGCCAAGTGAAAGGTGCAAGTGTCCAAGTTAGGTCACGGTCGACAAGAGTCATACGTGTGTTTCGAAATGTTCTAGTTAGTCCACTGAGGTGACTTGAACCTAGCCCTGATTTCTTAAAGAATTAAGTCTGAATAGACCTAAAGTACCTTAAACCTAGTTCCCATAAGGTTCCAGTGCAGTTAGGTGCGGTAATATCCAACCGAGCTCCAATCTTCGACTTTATTGGACTAGTTCAATCATCAAGCTCAATAAAAGAATATAAATGCTATGCAAATGCTATTTACAAATATGCAAAGAATAATGCAATTTTTCAACAATTTGAAAACAAAGAGAAAAATGTTTACACAAAGAATTTTTTTGCAAATAAAATAATTTTGGCACTCAAAGTATAAAATATGTACAACGGGCGTGCCGCTTTATTTTTCAAGAATTAAGATTTTACAATTTAGTTTTTATTTATAGGTACACTTATTAAAGAATTTTGTTTATTTTTATTTTTATTTATAATATATATACATTTTATTTTTATTTATTATTATTTTTTTATTAGATGTATATATTCCTCAAATTTATTCAACAAAAATTTTGCAAACAATTTTTGAAAAATATAAACCAAAATAATTTTTACAAACATTTTACAAACATGTACACACATTTGAAAATCATTTTGCAAAGGTTTTTCAAAACAGTATATATAGATTTTCAAAATATTTTTGCAACCATTTTTCAAACCATTTGTAAATCATTTTTCAAACATTTTATTTCACACAAAGAAAATAAATTTTACAAACCACACATATTTACACAGGTTGAAAGCATGTAACAAAACGTTTTCAAAATAGTTTTCAATAAATGTTCACAAAGATTTTCAAACTATTTTCAAACATTTTGCAAAAAAACATTTTCACCTGATTTATTAATCAGTATATACAAAAAGAATTTGAGGAATAACCACATCTTTTATTAAAGATTTTTAATAAATAACTAAAGAATTATTAGCCATATTTATTGGTAAAGTACAAAAGTACGAGTTATGGCTAAAGTATATACAGAGTATATACGACCCCCCTATACTTAGCTTGAGCTATGTCCTCATAGATCGGAAAAGAAAAAGAGAAGACATAACTCGTACTGAGTATAGACAAGGCTAAAGAATATACGAATAAGAGATGAACGAATGAGAAATTGACCGTCCCCCTATACTTAGGATCAAGTAATCCTAAGTATAGCAGACTGTATACAAAGCAGGGAGGGTCAAGGGTGAGAATAAACATATTAATGAATGAACAAATCAGGGATGCACCCCCCTATACTTAGGACAAAGTACGTCCTAAGTACAGAAAACTGACACAAAGGGGCAACAACTTTTATGTAGATACAAAAATATGAAAAGGAAAAGAAGAAAAGAAGAAAAGATAGATATCTACAGAAAAGATCGTGGAGAATATACGCATCACTCCCCCTATACTTAGGGTGAGATATCCCTTAGTATAGGCAACAACAGGAGTGACGAAACTGAACGACGAAAGAACAACTCAGTGTGTACCCTCCTATACTTAGGACAAGGTACGCCCTAAGTGTAGACACAAAGATATGGCAATAGATCTAGGGCATAACATGCGAGAGAAAGAATGAACAAGGCACACATATATACAAGTGGTGAAGAAACTAATGAAGTACAGGACGGTATCTGGTAAGCGACTACCGTGCTTGCATCGTCGTCTCCCTGTGAGAACGAGGACGCAGTCAGAAGGTGAAAAGACACCCTGAATCTGCAATCAAGTGGGTGTCAGCTACCGAGGACAACAGGTCAAAAGAATAGATATCAGGTCCGGTAGCAGGAATCAGTCAATCGGCTCATAAGGTCAATCATGAGGGAACAGAGCCGATACCATAAGACCGGGAGGAAGAAAGAGAAGTACAAACTCCTCCTAGTCAATCATGGTCTCAGATTAGATCGGAAATAAAGCATATGAGACAGTGTGATGCTCGGTGGTGATATAATCTGAAAGTCACAAGAATAAACCGAACAACATAATAACAGGCTCACTCCTGCGAGGGTCCTCAAGGTGAGCAAAATCAGATAATAATCAGAGTACTCGGCTCCGTGCTCCAACAGACAGGAGACACAACCAGGGAGGAGACCGAGTAAAAAGATCAGAAGACTTGGCTTCGTGCTCCAACAGATAGGAGACACCAGAAATGAAGCCGAGTACCTAGAAAATGATGTACTCTCCTGCAGATAACCCTCGTGGAGTAGTACATGCTAGTCAATGAATAATCAGAGCAGAAGCTCACCCCTGCAAGGGTCATCAAGGCGAGCGGGCTCAAAGGAGCCTGATTCATCAGACGAATCATAGAAATGGTCTCGGTAGGCGACAGATCGGCTACTAGTAGAAGAGACCGACAAAATAAGAAGGTGTGGCAGCGTCCTGCAGATAACCCTCGGGGAACATACTACCAGCTAGGCATGAAAATAGCAGATATCAGAAGCTCAGCCTTGCGAGGACCATCAAGGCGGGCAGACTCAAAAGGAGTCTAATCAGATGGGTCCCATGATCCGCAGATCGGATACGCAACTCAAGATGGGACCAAAAATCAGATATAGCAGACGACTCGATTTCGTGCCCCACAAATCGGAGACATAGTCAGCAGTGGGAACCGAGCGTAAAGAGAGTGTCGCAGTCTCCCGTAGATAGTCCTCGGAGAGTACTGTGATCTAGGCATGGAATAATCAGAAATGTAGAGCTCTGCCTTGCAAGGACCGTGAAGGAGAGCGGACTCAGATGAGTCTAGTACATTGGCCTTGTGCACTGACAGGTCAGGTACACAATCACAGGGGGAGGCCAATCAAGCATATTATCGGATTCGGTTCCAGGTCCCACCACAATGGCGACCCAAGCAGTGAAGGAAACCGCAGTCCTAGAAATTGTCGCATTCTCCCGCAGATAGTCCTCGGGGAGGAATGCGATCTAGATAAATGTAGGTCATGGGAATGCTGTCAAGTCATCTCAGGTCCTCAAAAGCAATAAATCATTCAATCAGTTGGAGGGCATAAGATCATGCAAGGGAGCAAATAATCATGTCATTCACCAAACATCCCTTAGGTCAATCCAGTCAGCTGAGATGGCACGGAAAATAGTCAGGAATCCTCTAAGTGTGAGGGTGGATTAGAGAGTCAGGAGATCAAGGATGGGTCAATCTGGAAGATGAGAGATCATGTAGGAACCGCACACCCATATCAGGAAGTTCGAATCAGAATAATCACTCAATCCTCAAAAATCAAGATGGGTGGAACCTGAAGATAGATGGATCCATCAATACTCATGAACTCATCATCGAATCATTGCATCATATCACATCTTTAATCCGGTGTGCAAGAACTAAAATACCTCAATAATGCCTCACACCTATGCTCTATGCATCATCAAATATCCTTAAGAAGCCCACATGCATGTATCCAAAGTCAAATCCACCAAATCAATCTCAGCATCCTCAACATAGTGCCCGACTTACACAAATAATCTGTATGAATAATCCACTATGCGGGTCTCATCAGTATGCACAGCATTCCCGGGTAAAGGTACAGGTGATACGGGGGAACAAGGAGGGCAGGTGAGAAGATCGGGACATAGACAAAATTGGGTGTTCCACACGAGGCGGGAAACCGTCAAAATGGTGATCCGAAGAGAATGCTCTCCCCGAACCAAAGAAGATGGTACAGAGGATACGAAGAAGATGGTGAAGAAGCGGGAAACGAAGGACTTTGGCGAAGAAATGATTGAGCTCAAGCGCCAATATCACAACTCCATGCAGAATGAAGAGATATATTTATAAGAGGGGTAGAGAGACTCAAAGATAAAAAAAATGCATGACTCACACGGACGGAACCGACTACTCTAGTAATGAATGAAAAGCACAATGGACTCCAAATCACAATCAAGACACAAGACAAAACCCCTGATTCACCTACTCAACACAGTGAAGACCGTCAGGTGACAGTCATTTATCTTTTCATTTTTTAGAGTTTAGGTGAGAATCACAAAAGTTGTACAGACACTTAGGAGGCTGAATGGGATTTGGGCTCTATTCCTTAGTGTGTACGTAAGCAATTTAAAATGCATACAATGAGGGGGTTGCACTCCCAAGACAAGGAATCCATTACATTTTATTTTTAGGTCCAATAGAGTTAGCAGTCCCGATTTTATTTAAGTTATCACTTTTTTTGGGTATTTTCAATGTACGTGCCTATCGAGGTTCCAATTTCCATTAAGCATCCTAGGTTGGCAAAATCAGAGGGAGAAGATCGGAAAAGCCATGCAAGTCGGAAATCGATGATGCATGCTAAGTAAGAAGACTTACAGTGCCTCCCAGCTCTCTCCATGCGGGATGCAGAACAGAATTTGAAACCTATGCTATATGTAAATGCAAAACTGAAGAAATCTCCCTAGGTACAGAAAATTGCTATTATCGTGAAGCACCACAAGTCGCTCGTTCATCTCTAGCCTCAAAAAGTCTGGTCTTGGCTCACCCCTCCTCTGCTCAACACACTTGAGTTTAGGAGAAAGCGCTTTGCGGGGCTCGCTGTGGCACAAAGGCTAAGAGATAAATGAGTGGCTGTTTAGAGTTTGATCTAGGTCCAAAGCGAACTATAGGTACATGCATATATATATATATATGTGTGTGTGTGTGTGTGTGTGTGTGTGTGTGTGTGTGTTAGGGTGTTTGGACCTAACTCTACGAGCAAGCAACTCCTAAGCTAAGGTCTCATTCACACAAAATAATAAAAATCAAATAAAGAAAAGGAAAACGCGTAAAAATCATCGAGGCCCCCAAGGGAACAATCCTTCAGGCAATGGACCTCGGGAGTCGGAGTGTACCTATGAGAGTCCTTTATTACATGTTTCTAAGTCGCTCTCTCACATAAATATACATATTAAAATAAATTAAAATGCATAGAAATAAAGACTGTCTTCACAATTTCTCCTCCTTCTGTCCTTGATGCCCTCTCCTGTTGGCTGGCATAGAAGAGCCAACTCCACCTTGCTTGAGTGCATAGGTCCTCCTAAGAGGTCCTCCTTCGCTTGGCGGTCCCTCGCATCAAAGACAAAGAAAAGAGATGGTCAGAGCAGTCAATCAAATAATATCAAATAGAAATAAAAAACCAAACAAATAAATAAATGAATCATGGACATGAGCAAAGAATTAAATAAATGAAAAAATAAGCTCACAAAATCATACAAAATCCTTTGCCTCCCCGGCAACGGCGCCATCTGATGACCGAGGATTCATGAGGGTCTAGAGTAATCCACACAAGGTGGGATCACCATGTCGTTGAGGCGACCGCTCAAGAAACCTCGAATCGATCAACAATTAACCCACAATAAAATATATGCAATGAATATCCAAAAATGTGGAGTTAAAATTTATTATAACTCTACATGTAAATGTGTATAGGTGTAAGTACAGGTAGAGGTCGAACACTGGGAAGCGAAGGAAATGTATGTGGTGTGTAATTATTCAATTCATTGTTCATGTCCATTTATTGTTTTTGTGGGTTTTGGATTTTATAAAAAAATTTTATAATTTTTATTTTGCTTTTAGATTTTCTATATTTTTTTATATTTTCTTTTTATATTTTTAATTATATAATATAGATATATATTAATACACCTATATATATAGATATTTATAAGAGAAGAGAGAGAAGGAATATAATATATATATATCAATATATGAATAATCAAAATATAATATGTATACTAAATTTTTTGCTGCTTTTTATATTTTTTATATTTTTTGTTATTTTTCAGGATTTTTCTAATTTTTATGTATATTTTTTTTATTTCAAAAATGTCCTTTAATATATGACTAATTACATAGCCGAATATAATTTAGGTTTTAAAATTATCAAATAAACTCCAAAATTACCCAAATTAAATTTAATACATTAATAATACTATATAGATAATTATAAAAGAGAAAAAACATATTTTTGGGGTTTTTTAAGAATTTTTCTATTTTTTGTTGGATTTTGGAGTTTGATGATTTTTATATTTTTTCTTTTTCATATTTTTCGGGTTTTTCAATTTCTGGACTCAATATGTATATAAATATACCATATATAATTTTTTGGAATTTTTCAAAAACATTTTCTAATTTTTTTATATTTTCTCATTTAACAGTGCAAAAAGGGCTTATTTTTCATTTTTAATAATTAGGAAAAAATGCAAAAAATGCAAACTAAAATATGGGCGTGCAAGAACATCACATGAAGCATTTGTCCTAATTTTTGTGGATTTTTAGAAGCCTCGTAGCTATTATTAATAATCAGATAAAGACACAAAGATAAAACAGCCTGGCAGGGGCATTTTTGCAAATAAAATAAGTCACAGGGGTTACAGTGCAAAAATGCCTACTAAAATAAACAATTATTTTCATTTTTGGAATTATTTTACAATTTACAAAACACGCCAGGGCTAAAGTGCAAATTTCACGCGCCTCACGTGGGACGGCACGTAAGGCGCGGAGGGACCTAAATGCAATTCTAAGAGACTCAGGGTCCTTTCTGCAAAAATTACATTTTATTTACAACGTGCTATTTATTTTACAATATTAAAAATTAAATACAAAAAATGCGGGGGTTGTATATGCAATTTACCCCCAAAGGCGCGCTATCCAACGGTTGTGCTTTCTTCACTTGACACGCGTCGCCACCTCCTCGCCCGATGACAGTTTGCAGATCGACGGTGGAGATTTGATCATTCCAGATGATCTGACGGCTAAGGCACGGGCAGATCCGACGGCTGCGGCTCGACCTGGGGAGACCTCCTTCATCCAACGGCGGGGAGCACACGTGCAAGAACAGGGAAGAACGCTCGCCGGGGCAAGCTTCTTCCGCCTGGATCTCGCTCCTCCGTCGTTCGTCGCTGCACCTGAGGTTCCCAGAAGCTTCCTGGAGGGCTTCTCTATCTGCTGGAGTGCTTGGATCGACCGGAGGCACGCTGGAGCGCCGCCACGAGCTCGGAGAAGGATCGGGGCTCCAGGTACCTCCGCCCGCATGTAACTCGGCTCCTGGTGCTATCCAATGCACCTAACCTGCACAGGAAGAAAGATAGGCTCGAGGGCATCTCCCTCGACCAAAAATTGAAGCTGTTAGCATACGAAATGGATGGGGTGGCAAAGCTTCCAGCGATGGTTGGAGGTGAATCTTCGGTTTGCAGATATGGAACAGATCTGGTTGGACAAAGGTGGCTGGGAGGTGGAGAATGCGGTAGGGAGGGAAATGAAGGTGAAATGGCGTCGTAAAACGGTCGGAAACAAGGTGGCGAAGTCGCCGGAGCAGAGCTCCGGCGAACTTCGATTTACCTAATCTAAGCTATGCTAATAATCTAAATGCGAAATAAAAGACAGGAATAAAATGCTGACATGAAAACCTACCTAAAAATCATAAAGACTCAGCTCTTAAACCTGGGGGCCTCCAGGGAGCAAGACGGACGTCGGAGCTCCGCCGCGACAAAACTCTCCTCCTTCTTGGGCCGAACCGAGGTGCTGGGAAGCGCCTCCTGTCACGAGGGCTACTCCAGGAACTGATTCAAGCTTATTGGGGGGGATGAAATTGGCCAAATTCGGCCAAGGAGGAAGAAGATATTATTTATAGACATCCCTGGAGACCTTTATTGACTGGCTAAAATCAATGAATCGATGTTATGTACAAGGGATCCCAGATCTCGACGAGAATCATGGATGATCAGAGAATAAAATCCGTGAAGAGATGGCTGTCGAAGGGACAACCAATCGAGCGGGAAAAATGGTGAAAATCGGGGAAAAGACCTGTCTGACGGGAGTCAGAGGCGCAGGGGGGAGTTGACCGGGGGTCAACCTTCCCTGGCCTCTGATTGGCCCACATCAGCCGGATCTAGACCCATTTATTTAACCTAATTAATGAATTAATTAATTTTTACTTATAAAATAAAAATTGTTTATAAATTAATGTAGTATTTATTTACGATTTTTATTTATTTTTTTGAAGTGTTTTATTAAGGTTTTATTTTAATAATGTATTTATAAGTATATTTATATATATTTATTTTTATTTTGTTTATTTTAAATTATTATTTTATTTTCTTATTTTATAAATTTGTAACTTATTTTTGTGAGTATAAATATATTTTTATTTAATTTTTATGAGTTTATTTACATTTTTAAATAAATATATGTATGTAGGTATACTTATAGGTATTTTACCTATATATTATATACATTTTATTTATTTAATGAATTTTATTTGTTTTTATCTTGGATTTGTATTTTTAGTAAGTTACGTATAATATATGTATCATTATAAAAATATAGATGAATAAAGAACAAAAGAATAAAGTCCCTTTTTATTTATATACATATAGGTAGCATAGGTATTTTGTCTATGTATTTTATAGACTTATTTTATTTTGCAAATTCTTGTTGGTTTCCTTTTACTTTTAATATGTACATGCATTATATACATTATTTACGAAATTATAAAAATATAAATTTATAGAAATAATAAATAATGAATAAAATGAATCTTTTAACCAGGTATTATGTACAAGGTGGACCAAAAACCTAACTTCTGCATATGGACTCCAAAAATTATGAAACCAATTTTATTAAATAGTTCATGGAAAGCTATATACAATTAGAGGTGAGTTTGGGGGATTTGGAGTTTTTATTTGCAAGATATGGGTCTGTGAAGTTGAGATTTTGGCTTTTTATTCTGTGTATAAAATGTACACCGAGTATTATTTTTACACAAACTCAATTTTGTAATTTTACTTACATTATTATCTACAAATTTCATGTACAAAGTTTCTTTATTTAATGCATAAATAATTATGTATAAAATAAGTGTCAAAAATGCATAGATAAATGCATAAATAAATGAGGTATTTATTTTTCACTGGCCCTTATCTCCCCCTACTTTATTCCTTGTCGATCAATTCCATGCTGGCCTTGGTCTCGGGGTTAGGGTCATAAAATATTTGCAATATTTTATTCCTTTTTCTTTTCTTCTCTTTATTCTATAATTTTGGCATTAAAAACCTTATTTTATGTACAATTAATACAATGAATAATGGATGCTATTATGTACAAATTGATGCTATTTACATGCATTTGCTGGGGTTTTTAAGGCCAAAATGATAGAATAAAGGTGATGAAATGGAGATTCATCAAAGACCTCCTGCCCATCATCTTGATCTGGAGAGTCGGGCGGATGGGATCTGGAAACAACTATGATGAGTAAACAAACCCTAGATTCACCTACTCAATGCGAGCTGAAGACCGTAAGAGTTCGGTCAATTATCTTGTCAATTTTTATTAGGTGATCAAGTCAAGATAGCAGAGCGGTTACGTGACCTGTGTGGAATCCGATTCCCCCAGGAGACTGTCCCGATCCCAAACTAGATCTTTCCCAGCCAGTACAAGCCGCGGACCGTTTATCGGCTACCCGATCAGCTTGCTCTGTTAATGATATTGCGGCCCGCTTTACCAGAGACCAGAGCGATCCTCACTGGAGAACGACTAGCTCAGAAGTAGTAGTCTGAAGGAGGTTCAGATATGGCTCTATCCTAGGGTGCAGGTCACTCTCTCGCACATGCAAACCAAACAATGAGGGAGTTGCTCTCCCCAAGACAAATTTTTATGGTGAGTGTCTTTTAGGGTCAAGTATGTTAAGCAGTCCCAACTTTATAATTTTGTTTTTAGGTATTTTTCAAATCAAACAATCGCCTAATGAATTTTTCGGTTCTCCTGATTATTTTAAGTCCAAAAATGGGGGGAGAAGTCGAAAAATCCGATGCGCGGGAAATCAATGATGCATGCACGAGATAGAAGGCATACCTGACTCCAATAGTCTACATGCAATATGATCCGTGCATAAAGTAAAGACAGAATTTAAACTACCTATATGATGCAAGCGGAAAATCGGACCTAAACAAAGCAGTTCTACTCAAAAGAACAATGGCTAAATGGTCAACAGGAGGGGTCAGTGTCCGGTCTCAGATGTCGATCGGTGCTCGCCACAACGGGTCCTGCCAGCGCTGTATACGACCTCTAGCGGCGCGGGAACCCTCAAGTGACCAAGTAGTCTTTTTTATTAATTTTTATTTTGGTCCAATTACGGTCTATAGGTACAGGCATAGTTATTAGGTGTGTGGACCCTACTAATTACGACGCAATCAAGCATAAATCCTAAGCTAGGGCTGAAATCTGTGAGGAATAAAGGCAGTAAATAAACGATAGAAAAACAACGTAAAAACCACGAAAATCCGGTGGGGTCCCTCGAGCACACCGGTGCTCGGCGAAACAGACCCAGAAAGTCTGAGTGTCCAAGTCCTGTCTCAGATCCCTGTGTTATTACAACAATTCAAATGTGTTGAAAGAAAACTATGCTAAGCTAGCAACTCCCGCACTTCTGCTGTCTCCTCAAGCTCTCCTACGGCTCCGTGCAGAAGGGAGCCGCCTCCGATTCCCGCGGTTGCGTCGGCTCCTCGAGAGGAGCTACCTCGGTCCTCGGGCCCTCACAAGTAAACAAGAAGAGTGTCACAGACCAGATAAACAAAGTAGATAAACAGGAAAAAGGGTATATGCACAAAAATGCGAAAAAAATACACACTTAAAACAACCAAAAATGAAATAAAAGAAAATAAAAGAAAATGAAAATAAAAGAAAAACAAAAAGCCGCGAAAAGCCGCGGACGAAGAAAAAGCCGCGGAAAACCGCGAAAATCAAAAGAAAACAGAAAGAGAACAAAATCGACTACCAAGCCGTGCTCCCCGGCAACGGTGCCATTCTGATAGGCTGAAAACCCGATAGACTAAGGTGAATCAGATAGCTAAGGTCATTGCGACCTCAGTCACTCGAGAATCAGCTCGATCAAAATAATTCAGATCAGACCACCAAATAAAAAGAGATAAATCAATAAAATCCAAAATAGCGGTCCTGGCTATGAGATTAGCCTGGTATACCACCCAGGGTCGGACTCAGGGAGCACGAGTTGGCCTCGTGGCCTACGAAGTAGTCTCAAAACAAAATAAAATAAAAACACATATTTTTGGTGGATTTTAATTATTTTTATTTTTTTTGGATTTTTAATAATAAAGGAAAATAAGAAAAAGGCAAATACAAGCAACTTCAACAAATTATTTAAACGCTCTAAAACACTCCAAAAATTCAAACAAAAATATTTTTAAGTTTTTTAGGTTTTTTAATGTTTTTGGTGAATTTTTCAGATTTTTATAATTTTTATATAATTTTCTAAAAATCAAAAAGTGTGAAAACAGTAAGCTGTTGTCCAGCCAGGCTTGAAAGATCAATTTAAAATAGCAAATTGATCTGTAAAAGCCTGGAGGTAATTTTTATGACAAATATAAAAAACAAAGAAAATTCAGAAAAAGAGTTTGTATTTTTTTTTTGTTTTTCTATAATTTTTTAGAATTTTTATTAGTTTTTTCGGGTTTTTTAATTTTTAAGATTTTTATATATCCAAAAATAGCCAAAATTGCACAGAAAATCAAACACAACAAAATTAACAAAATCTATTTCATTTAGAATTTTGAAAACATTTTTAATATTTTCTTATGATTTTCTAAACTAGAAAGAAGCAAAAACTACTGTTTTTGAATTTTTAAAAATAACAAAAGCCTTAAAATTGTACCAAATTATTTTGGAAATTTTTACACAATGGCAGGAGCCACGTATCCAAATTTCACGAAATTTGGATTTAATTTGCTATTTTATTAAATTAAAATAAAATCTCATAGTGCATAGGGACCTAAATGCAAGGAAAGAAAGTTGCAGGGGCCAAACAGTAACAACCAAATAATACCCAGGGCCCTTTGTGCAAAAAGTCCACAATACACGCGCGATGAACGTGCTTTAGGCACGGAGGTGCATAACTGTAAATTCTATTTATTAAAATGCAAACATTAACATCCAAGAACTACATGACAGAAAGTGCAAAAAGCCCAGACTCTCACGTGTCGATGCACGTGGTTCATATACACAGGGACTGAAATGCAAATAAAGTAAATCCGAGGTCCTATATGTAATTTTTAGAAAATAAAAACAACTGTATAAAATATTACAGGACTAAAATGCAAAAACAAAAGAGCAAGGGCCTAATAGAAATTTACCCCTTCTTATTATCGGACAGATGAGGGGGTGCCACGTGGATGATCAACGGCTTGAAAGCAAGGGCACCCCTTCGTTGAAGCGAACGGTCCTGATCACCCCAGAGAGATCTAACGGTAGCTGGCGCTCCTCAAATGGACGGCTGAGATCGGATCTGGAGCATCAGGGATGATCGGACGACAGAGGAGTGTCCTCCAAGAACAGCTCGCCGGTGAGCTTCGCCGGCTCCGTGTACGCGGTGGGGACCTCCTCTGGCGCTGTTGGGATATGGAAAGGCTCCGCCTCGATGCTCCGCAGCTGCTGGAATGCTCCGATGACGCTGGGGACCACCGGAGCGGCCCGGCGACGGTGGAGGGAGGAAGCTCCTGGGTTGAATTGTCTAGACCCTCAGATGGACCGCATTGTCCTGCAAAATATCCTAGGAAGCTTCTTGGGTCGAGGGCAAACTGCCTCGACCCTGTTAGGGGGGAAATGGGTGGTCGGGCGCGTCGGGTGAGCGACCTCCGGCGAGGCGACGACGGAGGAGGTCGAGCCTTGGTTCTGGGGAGAACCAAGGTGGGTGAGTGGGTGCAGAATGTGGAGAGAGGTCTCATGGAGGTGATGGGATTAACCGATTATCGAATGGGTGGACGTAGCGGCGGGAATCGATTGGCGACGGTGACGGGTCGATTTGGGCGAAAGATGAAATTAGGTGAAACTAAAGGGATTCGGGTCTACCTGGAGGATGTAGTCGACTGGGGATGAGCTCGCGGAGCTCTGGGGGTCCTTGCCTCGAGGAAGCATCGGGTTTCGAGGCTCAGCACACCTCGCGGCAGTGCACGGCGATAGGGGTCGTCGGATCAGTGGCGGAGGGCTTCCTCTCCTCTCTTCGACACCTCCCTCGCGAAGCTGTCACTCATGGGAGTAAGGTGGAAGTCCTGGGACGAAGGAGCATCGCCAAAGATGGCGTGAAAAGTGTGGTGGAGCTTCAGCTAAATACCAGCTCAGATCCGAGAAGAAGAGGTCGGGTCCGGCTTGGTGAAGCATGGACCCCTAGGCAAGGAGGCGGGCGTGGATCTCGGATCAGTGGCGCGTGATTAGGACCTGGGGTGTGGGTAAATGGAGCTCGGATCTGGCTTAGAAAATTAAGTAAAGTCGGGTCTGGAGCGAGATCCGTGAGGGAAAAGGTCCGGGGGGAGTTGACCGGGGGTCAACATCCCCCGTGGACCAATCAGAGTGCGTTATTTAATAATTATTTGAAAGTTCAATAAAAAATAATAAATGACTTTTTTTCGAAAAACTTAAAACATGAAAAATGTTTATTTATTTTCAAATTATTTATTAGTGATTTTTATTTATTATTTTGAAATTAAAATTAGGTATTTATAAAATATTATTATTATATATAGGTATATACAATATGAATTTTTTATTTTTAACTTTTAGTTATTTTTTTATACATTTATTACCATTTTATATTTTATTTATTTATAGAATAAAATTTGGAATAAAAGGGTATTTTTATTTTATTTTTATTATTTATTTACATAGGTTAAATAAATAGCTTTATATACATATTTACATGGTATATATACAAGGTGGATTTTTTTATTTTATTTTATTTCTTTTTATTTTATTTTCATTTTTATAATTTTTATTTTATTTATTTACACCATGAAATGAGGAGTAAGAAGATATTTTTATTAGGTTTTTATTAATTATTTACAAAGGGAAAATAAATAGATGTGTTATCCTATGTACACGGTCTATGTACAATCATGAGAGATTTTTATTTCTTTTTATTTTTCTTTTATTTTTCCCATGTTTATTTTAGTTTTATATTTACAAATATGTACAAAATTAACACAAACACATTTTATTTTTATTAACAGGAAAATAATTTTTATTTATTTATATAGATATATGTACACAATTGAGCTTCCCTATCTCTCTCTACTTGAATTCTTTTGCGGTCAGGCCCATGCTGAGCCCTCCCTTGGGATTAGGTCGCTCAATATTTATTCTAAATATCTCCCTCTTTTTCTTTTATTTCTTTATCCTTTTATTTATGCACAAAAATATGCTAATTATTGTAATTTACACAATGCATGCCTATTGAAAATTTATGCTATTTACATGAATATACATGTGTTTTGCATAGGTTTTGTAGCTAAAATAAAAGAATAAAGAGTGATGAATGGGTATTCATCAGTGCTCACGTTGCTGGTCGTACTGGCCACCCTAAACTGGAGGCTGCTGCTGGGAACTGGTGCCTCCGGCCGACCAGCGGAATCTGTGATGGTCTCGTCGGATACCGGACTGGGGTCGGTCATACCAAATCTCGTTGACATCCATCAACGACTCCATCTCGTAGGAAGGTGGGGGAGTACTGCGAGAGGCTGATCCGACTGATAGACCACCATCTGAGTGTCCTGGGATGGTGGTGGCTGGTAGAACTGCGGTGGCTGCTGGTACGACTCCACCTGGACATGGTGATCCTATCTTTGCTGACTAGAGTGTTGAGACAAGCTACCACTGTTGCTCGGATCTCCTAGTGACCTGAGACCGGGCTGAGAAGCCGTCTGTGCCTCCTGGAGACACATGATCTGTGTCTTCAGGTCACTCAGAGTCTGTGCCATCTGATCCATCTACGATATGCCCTGGCACTGCTTTTTCTCGATCAGCTCAATCTGGTCCAGCTTCTCGTTGATGATGCCCATGTCTGTATCTGTAGAATCTGACTGTGCGGCTGTCGCAAATGAAGTGGAAGGACCGGCATCGACCCGTGCTATGCTCTGAAACTTCATGGTATGTGGCTGGGGGCATCCCTGAGTGTAAAGTCAGGTCTAGGACATCACTGTGTAGTTCTCGGCCATCTCCTCGTAGATGGCCCAGACATGATCCTCATACTTGACAAAGTAGAAACCGCCACGAGAAGCGTTCACCAAGCCCTGCAGCTCTGGTGTCACCCCGCAAAAGAAGGTCTGAACTAGGTTCGGCTTCGAGATATCATGGTGTGGGCATCTATCCGTAAGCTCTCTGAACCTCTCCCATGCCTCATGGAATTGCTCGTTGGGGAGCATGGAGAAGTTGCTGATCAGAGCCCTCGCTGCATTAGTCTACCCGAGTGGATAGTAATTGTTCAGAAACTCGGTGCGGAGCTGCTCCCAGGTGGTCACAAATCTCCCTAAATGCTTCAGCCAGTTGGCTGCTCTGTCTACGAGGGAGAACGGGAAAGAAATCATCCTGATGGTATCCCCGTCCACCTGACGATCGTGGACGGTGCTGCAGATCATCTCAAACTCCTAGAGATAAAGGTGTGGCTCCTCAATCGCGAGCTCATGGAAGCGTGGGAGAAGCTGGATCGTTTGAGGGGGGAACTTGAAGTCCCCAACAATGGATGGAAGTATGATCCATCGGTGCGTGAGTGTCGATCCAGGGTTGTGCAACTCCCGCATCGGTCTAGCTGCTGATGCCGGCTGGACTGGCTCCTCAGGCTGGCATGGAATCTCAGATCCGCCTCCTCCACCGAGTCTGCGCTACTCACGCTAATTGTTGTCTGCTCTCATCCTCTCCATCTCTCTGCGCATCTCCACCATGAATGCCCCCTGGTCTCTAATCTGTAGTTGCATCGTCTCGAGGGAGGCTATCAAGGTGTTGTTGATCGCACCCTTGTCCAAGACATAAGTCTGCTCGCCTCTGGGTCCTCCGGTGTGATCCTCGCTACTACCGACCATGGTCGCTTTAAAGGCAAAAGATCCAAGCTCAGGTGCCGAAATATCTGACTGCTGCTCTCTCTGCTCAAGCACCTCAAGACTATTAGAAGAAAGGTGGTCGGGGGGGAACAGGATGGAAGAGAACTTGAGCTCGGAAAGCGGGTCTCGGCTCTCGCGGGACAACCTAGATGAATGGGCCGGAGTGCTCGTAAGCGGTGCAACCAGAGGCTGCCTAAGGGACCTCCTGCCCATCATCTTGATCTGGCAAGTCGAGCGGATGAGATTTGGAAAACACTCAAGATGAGCAAACAAACCCCAGGTTCACCTACACAACACAGAGCTGATGACCGTAAGAGATCGGTCGATTATCTTGTCAATTTGATTTTAGGTGATAATGTCAGTCTATTAGAGCGGTTACGCGAGCTGATGGGAATCCAATCCTCCCAACAGACTGTCTCGTATAAAACGTCGGTAGTCTGATCGGAGATCGAATATGGCTCTAGCCTAGTGTGCGGGTCGCTCTCTCGCTCATCCAAACCAAACAAGGAGGGGGTTGCTCTCCCCAAGACAAATTTTTAGATGAAGTGTCTTTTAGGGTCAAGTGTGTTTAGCAGTACCAATTTTATAGTTTTTCTTTTTAGGTATTTTTCAATGCAAACAACGCCTAACGAATTTTTCCTGATTATTTTACATCCGAAAATAGGGGGAGAAGATGAAAAAGCCGATGCGCGAAGAAATAAATGATGCATGTAGAGTAAGAGATGCGCACCTGATTCCAGCACTCTACATGCAAAGTGATCCGCGCATAAAAGTAAAGATAGAAAATAAACTACCTATATGATGCACGAGAAATCGGCCTTAAACAGAGCAATTTCTACACGTGAAGCACAGTAGTCGGGTCCTCAAACATAAGTCCGGAGTCCTATCTTGGGAGTCACTCGGTGTCCGCAACAACGAATCCTGGACGCGTTGTATGTGACTCCTAAAGGCACGTGGACTAGAGTCTAAGTAATCCGGCTTTTTATTGTGAGTTAATTAATTATGTCCAATTCCGATCTAATAGAAACAGGCACATAATTAGGGTTTGGATCCTAATTAATTACGTCACAATCAAGAGAAAATCCTAAGCTAAGGCCAAAACCGTGTAAATCAGATAAGCAGTTAATAATAAAAAATGCGAGAAAACTAAAACCAGCGAAAACATGGTGAGGTCCCCCGAGCATACCGGTGCTCGACGGAACAGACCCCGATAATCACCAAAGTCTCTGAGTCTCTGTCCCTGTATTATTACAATAACAACTAGTCTGTTGAAAGTAAAACTAACTACCCTAATCTAATCCTCTCCTCTCTCCTGTTCAACCTCCCGCACTCTCCTACGGCTCTGTAGAGAAGAGAGTCGCCTCTGACTTCCGTGGTTGCTTCGGTTTTTCGAAGAAAGCCGCCTCGGTCATCGGACCCTCGCAAGAAATCAAACAGAAGAATGTCAGAAATAGTTATTATAAAAATGCAGAGAAATAAAATGAAATAAAATGACAGATATATGCAAAAATAAAATCAAACAGAAAACAAAATAAAAAGAACTTAAAAAGCCGTGAAAACCGTGAAAGAAACGAAAAGCCATGGAAAAAGTCGCGAAACTAAAAAACGAACAAAAACAAAAATAAAAAGACTACTAAGTCGTGCTCCCTGACAACAACGCCACTCTAATGAGCCGAATGAGCTCTCGAGAGACTAAGGGAGATAAATACTACGGGTCTTTGCAACCTCAATCCCTCGAATCAGACTCAATCAAGAAAAATAGACCACCAAATAAAAATAATCAATCAAACGTCGAATACAGTCTCGCTATTTATTTAACCTGTTATAGCGACCAGGGTCGGACACAAGGAGCACGGGTTGGTTGGATAGGCCTACGAAGTAGTCAGAAAGTAAAATAAAGAAAACTAATGTTTTTGGTGGATTTTATAGATTTTTAGTTTTTTATGATATTTAATTATGAAGAAAATAGAAGACAAGGCAAAAATGATACAAACAACAATTTATTAAACACTCAAAAACATCTCAAAAAATTAAAATAAAAATATATTTGTGTTTTAGGAATTTTTATGTGTTTTTGGTGATTTTCTCAGAATTTTATGATTTTTATTGATTTTATAAAATCAGAAAATGCAAAAACAAAGAACTAATGTGCATCTAGACTTGAAAGGTTATTTAAAAATGGATAAATAATTATAAAAATCTGGAGGCAATTTTCGATCAAACTATAAATGAAAACTAAGCTATAGAAATAAACATTACAATTTTTTTCAATTTTATAGAATTTGTAATAATTTTTGTAAGGTTTTTAGCGTTTTTTAGTTTTTAGGGGTTTTATAGGTCCAAATCAGTGAAATTTGGATTGAAGCTAAAAGACACTAAAGCAAACACTATCTAATTTTTTTATAATTTTTGGATGGGTGTTTATCATTTTAGTTGATTTTATATTTCAAACAGAAGCAAAAACAAGGGTTTTTGAATTTTAAAAATAGAAAACAACTAAAAAATATTCCAAAAAATTAGTGAAATCACACTGTGGCAGGGGCCACATATCCAAATTTCATAAGATTTGGAGTTTATTTGATATTTTATTCAACGAATAAAACTCTGACAGTACGTAAGGACCTAAATGCAAAGAAAACTAATTTCAGGGCCAACTGATAACACGCGTTAAGACTGCATGGCAAAAAGCCCAAATGGGCACGAGGCATGCACGTGTTTCACAATTAGAAGGACTAAAATGTCATTCTTATTTATAATAGATCAAACAATAACATCAAAATATTCCAGGCCTATACATGCAATTTGTCCAAAAACCCATGTGTCAAAGCACATGTTCCACTCACAGTGACTAAATCGCAAATATGAGAATGTATAAGGTCTACAGTGCAAATTAACCAAAATAAAAACAACTACACTTAATATTTACAAGACTAAACTATAAATGCAGAAAGAAAGGGGCCTAAGTGATATTACCCCATTATTACGATCCATGGCTGAAGGGGGTCCACGTGTGAGATCCGACGATGGAGAACGGACGACCCACCTTCGATGATCTGCGGCTCAAATATGATCATTGGAGGGATCGACGGTCGGGAGCCTCTCGCAGATGAAGGGGTCAGATTAAAACTGGAGCGAGGAGGCTCAATCGACGGCTCTGGAGGGTCCGGATGAATTGCTCATCGACGAACTTCGCCAGGCTACCGTACGCGCTATGGTCCTCCTCTGGTGCTGCTGAAATGGGCAAATCGTCTCTCGTGGTCTTCCGTAGATGCTAGGGTACTCCAATGGGACCGGGAGGACCTGGAGAGTCCCCGGTGACGACGAGTACATAGAGCTCCTATGCTCGAATAGTCGAGCCTCCAGATGAGACTCTTAGGCTTCGATAACTGCACACGGAGCAAGAGGGGTCGAGGGCAAACTGCCTCGACCCATTAGCGGGCGAAGGGAGTGTGTAGGTAAGGCGAAGCGTGGGTCTCCGGCGAGGCGACGGTGGAGGAGACCTAAGTCCTGGTTCCGGGGCGAACCAAGATGATCGAGGGTGCGGAGAGGTCTCGTGAAGGTCATGCGATAGTTGAATGATCGAAAGGACAGTCGACGCGGTGTGGATTGGCCAGAATCGGCCGGCGGCGCAAAATCTAGAATCGGGAATGGAAGCTACGCTACAGGCTAAAGAGGGTACCTGACGATCGAAAGCGTCTGTGGGGGAGATGCTACGTCTCCTGGGATCCTCGCCTCAATGGAGCGACACCTCCAGAGGCTCGAGCTCGTCGATGGGCAGAGCACGGCATCGATGACCACCGGACCAGGGGCTAGAGTGCCTCTTTCCTCGCTGCGACACCTCCTACGGCTTGATGTCACTCAGGGAAAGGAGGTGGATGTCCTGGGAGTCTAAGACGGTGGCCGAAGGTAGTGGAAAAAGCGGCTGGATGCGAGGCTATATAGGAGTGAAGGTCCGGGAAGATGGGAGTCGAGCGTGCATCGTGAGGCTTGGATCCCTAAGAAGATGCTCGGGCGTGAATCGCAGATGAAGGAGCTGCAGTCGGAGCCCGGGGTTTGGTCAAATGGAGGTCAGGTCAAATCAGGAAAATTCTGAGAAATCAGGCACTCGAACAAGATCCATGGAAAGGAAGTCCGCAAGGGAGAGTTGACCGGGGGTCAACATCCCCCGTGGACCAATCAGAGCGCATCAATTATTAATTATTTGTAAATTAAATTAAAAATAGTAAATATCTTTATTTCAAAAAATTTTCAAATAAAAAATGTTTAGTTATTTTTAAAGTATTTTTTGTGATATTTATTTATTAGGAAAAAATGGGGCTGCCCCCGCCTCATTTTTCGGTGTTTTTTATTTATTTTTTTTTGAAAAATAAAACCATGTATATTCACCCCTATATCCCTCCTATATGCCATTCGAATTTCGTCAAAAACAGAGACTCCTACGGCCTCCATCGAGATGATGTCGATTTAAAAATTTCTGTTACCGTTAAAAAATGACTGTCTGGATGGAGGTCGTAGGAGTCTCTGTTTCTGACGAAATTCGAATGGTATATAGGAGGGATATAGGGATGAATATATATGGTGTTATTTTTCAAAAAAAATAAAAAAATTGCCCAAATAAGGCGGGGGCAGCCATGTTGGCTGCCCCTAGGGGGCAACCACATATGACCCTTATTATTATACCTTTGTATATTTTATTTTTATTTTTTTAGTTTTTTTTGTACAATTATTCCTATTTTATATTTTATTTATTTACAACATAAACAATGGGATATAAAATGATTTTTATTTTATTTTATTAATTATTTATAAGGGTAAAATAAATAGTAATAGGTACATGTGTACATGGTATGTATAAGGGTGAGAGAGAGAAATTATTTATTTTTATTTTTCTTTTATTTTTCCATTTTTATTTTATTTTTATAAATATATACAAAATATGGGGGACACATAAATATTTTTATTTTTATAAAATAAAATTTTTACACTAAGAGGGGTATTTGTACAAAGGTTGAGTCACCCTATCTCTCTCTACTCATTTTATTTTACGATCAGTCCCATATTGAGCCTTCCCTTGGGTTCAGGTCACTCAATATTTATTCTAAATATTTCCCTCTTTTTCTTTATTTCTTTATTGTTTTATTTTTGCACAAAATCATGCTAATTATGGGTATTTACACAATACATGCTTTTTGGTAAATTATTATATTTACAAACATATACATGGTGTTTTGCAAAGGTTTTTAGCTAAAATAAAAGAATAAAGAGTGATGAATGAGGATTCATCAGTACACACTAAGGAGTAGTGCCCAAATCCAATTAAAGCCTCCTAAGTGTTTGTACAACTTTTGTTGATCACCTAACTCTTAAAATGGAAAAGATAAAGGATGAACTCTCACGGTCAGATTTGTGTTGAGTTGGTGAACTGGGGGTTTGCTTTGTGTATTGTATATCTTTGGTGTGATATAATTATCTTTAAATCATTAGCAGTCACCATCTCCTTCTGTCTCTATCCCACCCTCCCTCCCTTCATTTCCCTCTCTTCATGATGGGTCGCATTTCATTCCAGTCGGATTTAACGGCTTCTTATCTTCATGCCCATCATTCCCGCCCACTCTCGTGGGAGGTCGGAACTCCATCTGATTTCCCATCTTCTCACTACCCACCCTCCCATTTGGGACATGCTTTGAGAGAAGCCCGAGGAGACCAGATTGATCAAATACGAGACCCGAGCATTTACCTTGCTGAGATGAGAGTGCATCCCGTAGGTGATCTCCCATAGGCGATCATATGGGTCAGTTGCGTGCTTCAGATGACTTCTATCCTAAGATGATGGATGAGAATCAAGATCAGGAAGCGCAGTCCGCTTCTACTCTAAGACCCTTCGTTTTAGATTTAGAGTTCATTGATCGACTGCCGAAATTTTCAGGGGAAGTGCACGAGGAACTGTATTTACATATCGATAAGTTTGAGGATATTTGTGGATCACGATCATATGCGAATATCATTTCTGAGGACTTGATGCTGATTACCATCCCATTTACACTTGAGAGTAGAGCCAAGAGTTGGCATAAATAATTGGGAAGGAAGATTGATACGTGGGGAGATTTATGATTGTTATTTTTGCAGAGATTTTACCCCCATCGTAGAGTAGAGATGATGCGGTCTTGTATTCGTGATTTTTCACTTGACCCCCAGGTGCCATTGATAGATTCATGGTTGAGGTTACGTGATCTTTTGAGGCAATTTCCAGATCATGGATTTTTTATGACTAACGTTATCCACATCGCCATGAGGGGGAAGACCGCAGAGCAAATTACACATGTCATTACCTCATGTGGGGATTCACACCACTGTCCTGACCTGGATTTTGTTGAGACCATCTTGGATTTACTTTCAGACACTCCATATTCACAGGATGATTTATTCGGGACAACACACGAGTGAGAGATGACACCAGATGAGTGTGTAACACATCATGTTGATCTTGACATGACATCACACAAATCAAAGGATATGGATGCTACTACTTCTAATTTGATGGATGTGTTGACTACCACTGTGAGTTCCGAGAGCCGAACATTGGTTGAGGACCACTTGGATTTACAGTCAGATTTTGAGCCAGTCCCACTCTTTCAAATAGAAGATTCTTGGATTCTAGATTTAGTAGGAGCCAAAGAAATAGAGGAGGATCCCACATCTCAGCCATCCTTCGAGTCATTCCAGTGTAAATGCCCAATAGATTCAATATCTTTTCTTCAGGAGATCTTCTCAGATTCAGAGATATATTTGGATTCATCTCAGCATAGAGAGATTGATGAGGGACCAATTATTGTTTTGAAAGACCTTGATAGTCCCATATTTGAGTCTTGTGTCCTCCCATTTGATAAGGTCAATACATTTTTAGAGGACATGATATTTGACAGCATAGATCCCAAGTTCCCTGATGATTTGACATTACTCCCCGAGGGTTATCTGCGGGAGGATGTCATGGACCTGGTGTACTCGGTTTCACTTTCTGGGAGTGCATCCGATCTGTCGGATCATGAGATCGAGTATTTTGATATTTCTGATAATGAGTTTGAGGTTTCTCTCCTCGACGACCCTCGCGAGGATGACCCGATCTTTGAGGTATTCGATGATTTCTCTGATTTGTCTACATTCCATACATCGAATATCAACCTTTATAATGAGTCTCCTGATCATGATCTTCCTTATCTATTGGAGACGATGATTGACGTGGAAGACTCACTGACAGATCCTTCCTTCTCCACGTTCGACTTCTTCAGCTCTTCCCTTTCACTCCATACAGATCTTGAGCCGTCGATTTCTTTTGTGCTACCGGAGCCCGATTTCATCTGCCCATATCTTTACCCGGTAGTAGACACCCACCTGATTGATTACCTAGGTGTCATCACTTACACTATTGATTTTGTCGTTGTTCTCCCACCGATATTGCAACGACAGTATGGTAATCGCCTTACAGATGTCGTCCTGAACCTCGATACTGCGTTATCTTAACATTTGCGCCCAGCTAGGGGTATAAACTCTATCGCTTTTTGAGAGGCACCTCAACATTGATCACATCTGTACAGATCCATTTGTCCATATCATAAATTCTTTCTGTCTCGCACCCCATCTCCATCTCATGATCATTCCATACTTAGGGTGTACTTTACCCTAAGTATAGGGGGGTGTCAGACTTGTGATTATTCATTTGATTCTTTTTACCTCTATTTTTCTGCCTATACTTAGGGATATTTTACCCTAATTATAGAAGAGGTAGACTATGTACATTTTATTCCTCAATTTTCCCCTTGTGTACAGTCTTCCATACTTAGGATTATTTGATCCTTAGTATAGGGGGATCACTGACTCCTATTGATTATATTCTTTTCTTCGGCGTTGTAGCATAGCATTCTTTTCACTTTTCTATACTTAGCACGAGTTATGTCTTCCTTTGCCGCTCTCTGATTACTATGAGGACATAGTTCAAGCTAAGTATAAGTGGTGTCGTATATATTATATATATATACTTTAGCCATAATTCATACTTTCATATTTTTAATATGGCTAAAATACTGTGTAAATATTCAAAAAAACTAAAAAAACTAGCTAATAAAAAAAGATGCAGATATTTCCTCAAAAATATTTTTGTATATACTGATTATCAGGTTAAAATATTTTGAAAAATATTTTGAAAGTAGTTTGAAAATCTATTTAATTTTTTTTGACAACTATTTGAAAAATATTTGAAAAATATTTTCAACCATTGAAAAATTATTGTGGCTTGTAAAAATTTGTCTCTTTGTGTGAAATAAAAAATTTTGTAAAACTATTTGCAAATGTTTTGAAATATGGTTGAAAAATTATTTTGAAGATCTATATATACTGTTTAAAAATATTTTGCAAAATAGTTTTCAAATGTGTGTAAATGTTTGTAAAATTTTTTGAAAATTACTTTGGACTATTGTTTTCAAAATGAATTGTAAAATTATTTGCAAATAAATTTAGGAATATATGCATCACACACAAGAAAAATCAAACTGTATATACCTATTACTCAAGTTGTAAATCCTTTCTCATGACTCTTGTAAATAATTGATTCACCCCAGTGTAAATATGTGTATATCCTCTCTAACCCTTAATAAAAAAACCAAAATTTATAAATTTTTTTATATATGTGTCTACATACCTAACCCTTATAAAAAATCCCTAAAAATACAAAAAAAGATAAAAATCTGTAAAAAAACTCATTTTGCATGTGTATTATTTTTCAAAAATTTATAAAAAATTCAAAATATTGAAAATGGTTTCACAAAAAGATTTTGTTTTATTTATTGCATTATACATATTTCTTGCATTGGCATGTGCATTTTTCAGGATGATTTTGACATTTAAACTAAGTCTGGAATAAATTTGAAGAATGGAGCTTAGTTGGACCTTAATCCACTTAATTTCAGAGGATCCTTATAAGAAATGGAGTTAAGACTTTTCAGGTCCTAGTGACTTAATTCTTTGAGTCCATAAGACTATGTTCACATGTCATCTTGATTAGTCTAAGTAGAATATTTAACAACACGTGTGATTCTTTCAGATCGTGGCTTACCTTGGACAAAGCACTCTACATGTAGCTCATCATAGAGGAGGTAGTGAGGGGGCAGAATTTTTGGCTTGGGGTAGCATACGAGGGTAGTACATCTAAGTGGAACCTCTCGTCCTCCTCTAGGGAGGGAAGTGCGTCTCAACCTGGTTTGGCGATGTTGAGGTCTAAAGACAGGAGCAGTGGGGTTGCAATAATGCTTCAAAAGAGGGATAGTCTACTGGCTCAAGAGGAAAAACCCCTTATGTACATGCTGCACCGTGTATATATTTTCAAAAAAAATAGAAAAAATGCAGAATCTCCAAAAGTGGACAGGCCTGATTGAAAAGTAAAATGCCTGCCGGAGTGTTTATACATGTGAAAAAAAAAGAATAAGAGCTTCAAAGTCAAATATTTGTGAGCTTGTAGCGGGTGACATGGCAACACTGGTCATGCATCCAAGGATAGGTAGCTACACTGGCTACCGTCCATTCTCTTCTCTATCCCCTCATCTTGAGCTGGATGTACTTGAACTAATAAGGGAATATCCCCGCTCCTCGAGGAAAGAGTTGATAGACCGGGGGATTAGAGTTTCCTTGTTGAGAGACGTTTCTTTGCTACTTTTGAGATAAGGAGCTATATTTAACTTACACCGTACTAGTAAGAATTCATAGTCATAAGAATGTGTGTATTTAGACTTGTTCTGATCTGACTGTTGAGGAGACATGAATAGGAGTCTTGTGGAACTTAGAAGCTATTAGGTTTTAAATCCATTTCCCATTAAGGTTCCAACACACAAATAATCCAAAGGTCCGACAGAGCTCCATACTACATTTTTATGAAGATAAGTTTAAAAGTCAATGTTGTTCAAAATTCTTTCCTTTTTCTTTTCTTCATTTTTGTTTTCACTCATTTTCCAAATAAGTGTTTGTTAAGGGACTAGCAAAGGTAAAGTATAGGAGAATGATGAATCCATGATTCATCATCTTTATTCTTTTATCTTAGCTTCATTTCCATAGAAAAATACCTGTAAATACCTACTAATTTCATAAAATTACCATTTTGCATGCATTTGTTAAAATTGCATTTTTTACACTTTTTGTACATAAATAAATGAATAAAGAAGGAAAGAAAAAGAAAAGAAAAAGAAAGGAGGTATTTATGCAATAAATGCAGTCTGATCAGAACCCCGAGAGAATGCTAAGACTTGACATGATCGACCGTGAATAAAGTAGGGGGGAGATAGGATCTTCTGTCAAAAATCCAAAAATATTTTGTAAATATTTTTCATGTATATTTGTACAAAACTTACATTATTTTATTTGTACATAATTTGACATAAAATTATTTATTTTTATAAATAAAAATTGTAAATAAAATTGGGTTGTAAATAATAAAAATATTTGGCAATAAAAATAATATACATATTACAATTAATCACCCTCAGAAAAAGCCATAATGCGATTATTGAAATACCAATTCCGGCTCCATACGAACTCAAATTGAACCAAACTCACTTCTATTATACTCTAAATTAAATTATTTTTCAAATGGCTGTGATTTCATAATTTTTGAAGTTTCGATTAAAAATTCGGTTTTCTGGGGTGTTTTGTGTAGTTTTCCCATAGACTTGTTGTATATATTTTATTCATATTTATTTTATATACATAATGCACATATTTGTAGATATTATTTTGATAAAAAATAAAATAAAACAAATAAATAATAAAATTGAAAAATTTACTTTAAATATTATTATATATACATAATGCACATATTTGTACCTATGTATATTGTATTATATGTGTATAATATGTGTATACAACTAACTTCCATAAATAAAAATCATAAAAAAATAATTATCTAACATTATTTATTTAATTTAATTTAATTACAAATTTTGTATTTATTTATTGGATTTTTTTGAATTATTTGATTAAATAGCATATCATGTATATTAGATTTGATTTTATGTCTTTAATGGCCACCATTAAGGTGCCTCATTGATTTGCTCAGCAAAGAATATGAGGAGATAAGGGCTAAATACTATATAGAGAAACTTGATATTTCAACATGAAAATAACCATATGTACTCTATTTTATTCTTCATTTTTCACACTCTAAATAATAAAATTTTCAAATAAAAATATAAACACAAAATAAAACTATTAAAAATACATTAAAATAAATAATGTATTATAATATATAGGTATATTACACATATAATGTTTATTAATAAAATATTTGTGGATGTAAATAAAATCACAAGAAGAAAATAAAAATATGTAAATATGTATTTAATAATAGTATAAATATATAAAATATTAAAAAAGGATATTGAGTATTAAAAGTAGAAAATAAAATATAATAGCCAAAATATATGTAAAAATACCTATATCTAAACATGTAATTATTAACATCTAATAAATAAGATTGTATAAATAAATAGAATTCACCATAAATGGTTTGAAAACTAAGAAACATTTTTCATATTTTAACTATTTGTAAATAAAATCCTTTATTGTTTCCTTTTGAATTTATCTCAAATTTTATTTCTATTCTGTTCTCATGTGGGTTACGTAGCCCGATGAGGGCTCTCCAAAAGTTGATCTAAGGAAAACTGTATCTCACTCCAGGCAGCTCTTGTCAGAGCTCACGACCCTATGATCTTATCTAAAATTTGGAGCTAGCTTGATCCATTTCTCGATGGAGCTTGATCCCTTCATGCAATCTCTTCATCTACTCTTCCTCCATCATGCCATGCTCCTAAGATCGTCAAATGAGCGTTGATTTGGTCAGAAATCCTTGATTCTTGTACCCTTATGTTCCATTATAAAACTGAAACCTCCTCCTCCAATTCATTTTTATTCCTCATTCATCCACCCATAACCCCAAAGATCTCCTTCTGGAGCATCTCCCTCATGATGGGAGGTCAGGGACCTTGATCTGCGAAATGGAAAAGGGTTGAGAAGGGAGATTAAACCCCTCGCCGGTGCTCTTACAGGCGACACTACTCCCCAGCCATTCCGGACAGGTGAGCAGCTTTTTAAGTTTACTTAGCTTCAATTTCAATTCCTAGGTCTAGGTGTAGTATCTAATGACGGCATGTGATTGGTCCACGTTGGCACGTAAAATGATACAACTGTTAACTTATTAGAAACTAATTAATTAAAAATTGTATTTGATTCTATAAAAATTTTATTATTAAAAAAATGTTTATTATTTAATTAAGTGTTTTCTTATAATTTTTATTTATTTTTTAACTTTATTTATTAGTATTTTATTTTTAATAGTGTATTTATACGTGTATTTGGCTATGTTTTGTACATTTACATTTTTATTTTGTATATGTTATTTTATTTTTTATTATTTGATTTTATATATTTTCAAATTATTTTTAGGTTTATAAATATATTTTTATTTTATTTTTATGATTTTATTTGTACACCTAAAAAATAGACATGTATATTTTATAGGTGTATTTATAGGTATTTTACCTATGTTTTATATACATCTTTTTATTTTAATGTATTTTATTGGATTTTATTTTGGGGTTATATTTTTAATAGAAGATAGATAATACTTACAATATTACAAAATATAATGAATAAAAGAATGAAATCCACTTCTATTTATATACAAGTAATAACATAAGTATTTTGGCTATGTTTTCACATAGACTTATTTTATTTTATTTTTTCCTTTTTGTTTTTATTTTAGTTTAATATGAAACTATGTTATAAATAATAATTACAAAATTAAAAAGTTAAATTTGTATAAATAATATAACATGAAGAAACTGAATATTTTAATCAGTTCTATTATAAAATAAGGGTTAAAAACCTAA
Organism: Ottelia alismoides; assembly: GCA_037367405.1. Classification (NCBI taxonomy): domain Eukaryota; kingdom Viridiplantae; phylum Streptophyta; class Magnoliopsida; order Alismatales; family Hydrocharitaceae; genus Ottelia; species Ottelia alismoides. Next base: position 698,451 of record JAZKJV010001458.1, on the reverse strand, counting down.
CTTTCATACAGTAACTCCAAAAATATAAAACCACTACCATTAGATAGCCTGTAAAAAGTTATATAAAATTATAAGTGATTTTGATATGTTTTGAGTTTTTATTTGAATTATATGGGACTGGGAAGTTGGGTTTTTGGCTTTTTATTTTTTGTATAAAATGAACATTGTATGTTATTTTTGTACAAACTCATATTTGTATTTTTATTTACAATATTATCTGCAACTTTCATATATAAAGTTTATTTGTTTGATGAATAAATAATAAAGAATAAAATAGGTGTAAAAAATGCATAAATAATGAATAAAAGAATTGGGTTTTATTCCATTTTGGCCCGTGTATCCTCCTACTTTATTCTTTATCGACCAACTCAATTCTTGAATTGGTCTCAGGGTTCCGGATCATAAAATATTTTCGATATTTTATTCTTTTTTCTTTTCTTCTCTTTATTCTATAATTTTGGCATTAAAAGCCATGTTTTATACACAATTAATACAATAAACAATGAATGTTTATATACACAAATTAATGCTATTTCCATGCATTAGCTAGGTTTTTTAAAGCCAAAATGACAGAATAAAGGTGATAAAATGGAGATTCATCAGCTAGCTCAGAGGAGATGCTGGATGGATCTCGAGGCTGCAGTTGGTGGGATAACACATGCCCCTGGATCTCAGGAGCAACGACAGCAAGTTCACAGGCGAAAGGTGTGGAGGAGGCTGATGTCAGGTAGATTAAGCGACTGCAGACGGGGGTGTCGCCGTGGTTGGTGGTTCGAGGGGGCGCTGATGAGGTCGGACGGATGATGGTGCGGTGGCCTCCTTGCGTCGACGGGCTGAGGTGCGAGAGGTGGTCGGTGGGCCGACCGCAGGTGGCTGCGGGGTGCTAGCTGGAGGGGGAGGTGCGGCTATGGTCGTGCCTCCCTCTTTGGTTTTGGTGATTTTTTACCTGCGAAAAATGTAAGAAAAAATGTATATATTTTTATTTTTTTTATTTTATACTGCAAAATAAATTTTAAAAAATATATATTTTTATTGTATTTTTGTATTTTTTTATAATAAAATAGGATGCGCGAATGGAGATCCGGCAAAAATGTGTAATGGATCCGGAGGTCCGATCACCGTGTCTGACCGGATGCGAGTGTTTGCGTGAGATAGAATTTGAAATGTAGAGATCAAGAATGTGAGATGAAAAATCAGATTCGGGGGCAGATCAAATCAAGAGTGATGACAACAATGATTAAAAATTTAACAATTACATGACCGTGAATTAAAATCCAAAATTAATCCAACATGAGAAGGCTTGTATTGGCAATCAACATGCCTTCATCCCTTTCGGGTTTGATACCTTTGGGTTTTTGGCGTCTGAAGCTGTAGATCTCCTTAAGAGGTCCAGAAAATCATGCATAGCAATGTTATGGTTCCCAGGTCTATGGATGTTGTGTTCCGAAGAATTGGATTTGCCATCCAAAAGGGATTGGCGGCGCAGCTTGTTGCCTGTCTCCCAACAATATCGTTGTAATTTATTCATCTATTTTCAAGTAACCATACAAAAAGTCTTGCAAAAAATTAATCTAGAAGAATGATGGAAAATAAAATGGATCTCACCTTGGGATCATACATGACGTGATGGCCTCGACGAGGACGGACTCGTTGTCACCAGACAACTCGGAGGTTGAGCATCCTTTTATGACAAGAAGCTTTTGAGATCGAGCTCCTCTCCACCAAAGATTGATTAAGAGGAAATGAGGGAGGAGGAACTCAATAAAAAAAGAAAGAAAATAAAAAAGGAAAATAATTATAAAAAGGAAGGTATTTAGTGGTTAATTAAATAAAATAAATAAATAAATTTAAAATGAAATTTATAATTCAATAAAATAATTAAAACAATTAATTTACAAAAATTAATTAGCCACCTTAGTGGTGGTTATTTAAGGTAGAAAATAAAATCTTATATACATGGTAGGTTTTCAAATCAAATAATTAAATAAAATAAATTTTAAAAAATAATTTTTTGTAATTATATCAATTAAATTACTTAATGTTAGATATTAATTTATTTTGTTGTTTTTATATAATGAGGTTAATTTCATACATATCATATACATGTAAATTATACACATGTACAAATAAGGAAATAATTTTATATACAAGATATTTTTAATGAATTATTTACTTTAAATTACTGTGATAATTATTTACTTTAAATTACTGTGTATAATATTTATACTTATTAAAAATAAAATATATCCAACATTAAATAAAAAAATAATACAATAAATAAATGGTCAAATTGTAAAAATCACCCCAAAAAACCGACCTTTTATCTGTAACTTCAAAAATTATGAAACCATAATCATTTTAAAGATAATTTAATTTAGAGTATAATGGAAGTGATTTTGATTCAATTTGAATCTGTATGGAGCCACAATTTGGTATTTCAAATGTCAATTTACATCTTTTTCTGAATGTGGATACTTTTATTCTGTACATGATTTTACTTTGTAATTATTTTTATTATTTACAAAACATTTTAATTTACAGTTTCTATTTAGAAAAATATTTAATTTGAGGTAAATTTTTATACAAATAAAATCGTATAAGTTTAGTACAAATATACAAGAAAGAATATTTACAAATGTTTTTTTAATTTTCTAATTGAAGACCCTATCTCCCCCGACTTTATTCTTGTTCAATCAGGTTTTGACCTTCTCTCATGGTTCAGGTCAGTCTGTATTTATTTCACAAAAAATACTTTATTTTTTTTATTTTCTTTTCTTCTTTATTCTTTTATTTGAATATTAAAAGTATTAAAAATGCATATTGAACAAATGCATGTAAAATGGTAATTTCTTGAAATTAGTGGGTATTTACAGGTATTTGACTAAGGAAATAAAGCTAAAATAAAAGAATAAAGGTGATGAATCGTGGATTCATCACTCAACGAAGAAAGTCGGTCTCTACCTCAAGAGGTCGCACATGTGTTCCTAAGAATTTCTCCTCAATCGGAGGGCCTCATGAAGAATTCAACAAAGAAAATTGATCAGAATAGATAATCAATTATTTATAAAAATAAAAGAAAAGAGAGATATTTGTGCAGCCAATATGTACAATATACCATATCCTACGTTGCTCCCCGACAACAACACCATTTGATTACACGATTTGATTAAGTTCCTAATGCCCAGTCTTCGAGGGCCCGTGATATCCGACAGATTGGATCTGACAATCATTGTAGCGATCGCTCTCATAGTACTCTGAACTCAATCAATCCTAATAGATTAACAATTAACCCACAATGTATGATAGATTAATGCAAATTTGTGAGTCAAAATTTATTTTTATTTTAACTCTACAAAATATGTGTATATAGTTAATAAGTACATATAGTGTCGAATCACCTAGAACAAACTAGATAGGTATAATTAATATCAATTACTAACTAATAGTAATTAATTTATTAATTTTTACTTTTTTTATATTTGATTGTTTTAAATTATATTTAATTTCTATGGATTTTTAATTGCTTATGTTTTATATTTTAAATTTTTAAAATTTTATTTTCTTTTTAATTTTGTGATTTCTACTTTCTTTTTGCTTTCTAAGATGTAATATATATTTATATGTAGGAATAAAAATATTATAGATATTACAATAAGATATATAATATATATAAAGGAAAAATACTTTTTATTTATTTAAAGGTTTTAAATATACAATATAGTTTTAAGTAACAATAATTTCTATTTAAGTATTATAAAGTATATATAGTATATATATAGTTTTATATTTTAAATAGAGTTAAATATACTCAAAATTTACAAAATAAAATATTTTCGTATTTTTTTATTCTAATTATTTTGTGATTTTTATATGATTTTTTTGTTAATTTTTAGGTATTTGTAAGGTATTTAATATATCAAAACAATGAGATATAAATATAGGCCAAATTATTTTAGGTCTTTAAAATATAGAATAGGTCTAAAACTTCTCAAAACTAATTTTCATGTACACTATATAATATAAATAAACAATATAAAAAACTATTTTTTTAGATTTTTTTTGAATTTTTACTGATTTTTATATGGCTTGAGGGGTTTGTGATTTTAAAGTTTTTTTGTCATTTTTTGTGATTTTTGGTTTGGAGGTAAAATATATAGAATATATGCTCTAACTTTTGGAATTTTTAAAGAATATATTTTTTTAGATTTTTATTTGTAAAAAGTGAATAAAAAGGCTCTTTTTTATTTTTAATAGATGGTAAAATGAAAAAAATGCTAAATAAAAACAAGGGTGTGCATCCCCATGATTTAAGACATATACCACATTTTGCCTAACATTTAATAGGTACATGAGCTAATTAATAAAAATAGATAAGCAAGAAATAAAATACACATGCCAGTAGGGATATTTTTGTAATAAAAATAAAGTACGGTAGAGTTGTGTGCAAAATATCCAAAAAATAACACATAACAAATTTAAGTACTAAAATATAAATACCCAAAGACGGAGATTCTTGGGTGTAAATGGCATAATGCTTCACGAGGCACAACACGGAGGCACATGGACCTAAATGCAAATTGAAAAGAGTTCTGGGGGTCCATGCAATATTTACAAAGATATATAACCTTTACTTAGTATTTACAGGACTAGAAGGAAAATACAAAAGCAGTGTGGTTAATTATAGATTTTCCCAAAAGAGGCGATGATCAATGGTAGAACGGATTCCACATGGCCCACTTAGGTGCATCTGACGACGGGAAGCACACAACACTTCGCCCTATTTCCACAACCAAGATTAGATCTAGGCTACGCAACTGATCCAATGGTAGTGGATATCAAGGGAAGAACGGAGAAGAAGGTGTACTTCCATGCCCTTCCAGCATCGAGTTCTGCCTAAGGTGCCTTCTTTGAGGTTCTGGTCCCAATGTTAGGGACTTGGAGGGTTTTCTTTATTCTCAACCACCAAGAGCTTTAAAGTGGATTGTCATTCATCCCCATGTGCCTTTTCAAAGCATGATTTGTGCACAAAAAACTTCGGGGGCTTGGGGCATATTGGCTCAACCCAGATATGAAGTTGTTGCACATATGGAGGTGAAGAGCGATGGAGTTCCAGTAATGGGTGGCGGAGGAACTCAAATCAGGCACGATCCTTGCAGGATCAGGGTGGAAACAAGTAGAACACGGTGGAGAAGCATCTAGGGAAGATGATGAGGGGGAAATGGCAGGTAGAGCACATATGGAATACATTGATTTCGTGCTAGAGCAAGAAGCTCCAACAAACTTAAACTAATTTAAGCTAAATTAAAACCTAATTGTTAAAACTAAAAGCTACATTAAGATGCAGCAAGGGGAATCTATCCAGAATATGTATTAAAATAGCTCATTGACTAATTTAGGGAGCAGAGGAACTGATGAATCCATGATTCATCGCCTTTATTCTTTCATTTTGGCTAAAATCCTTGATAAATTACATGTAAATATCCACTAATTCAAATTAATTAACATTCTAACCATAAATATTAATTTTATATAATTAACACTTAAATTATCCAAAATAAAAGAATAAAGATAAAAAGAAAAATAAAACTAAAAGAAGGTTGTATATAGAAGATATGCAGACCGATCCTAACCTTGAGACCAGGTCAATATTGATCGGGTCGATAAAATAAATAAGTAGGGGGAGATAAGGATCATAACCTATAAAAATATCAAGAAAATAAAGACCAAAAATATAATTTGCCCATTTTTCACTTTGTAAGTACTTCATATATTTTATTTATCATCAAAATCACCTCAAATCAAAACACTCCTTTTATAAGAGTTGCTCATAAAAATATATATTATTTTATAAAAATATTAGAATAATATTTCAGAATAAAAAAAATAACTGCAATGAACAGTAAAAGCCACAAAAGCCGACTTTCTAGGTTCATAACTATTTATAGAAAACTCTAAAATGTCCAAACTCACTTTTAAAATCTGTTTTATATATAATACTATTTATTAAAATATTCGGATAAAACCGGTGAGTTTCGGCTTTTTGGACCAGTTGTTTATATGTACTATACGTAGAAACTTCCGGTATTATTCATCAAATAACCGTAAACCCGATTAACTTAATTTTTTCCTAAAATCCTCTAAAATTATATATATAAATATAAAAATAAAAATAACTTAAAATACCAATAAAATTCGGAGGCTCGAAGCCGCTACCTTTTTCGTCTGGTCCTCAAAACTCGGCCATATGAACTCCAAATTATGCAAACTCGGTCCCTAAAATTATTTTTTTCAATTATCTACAAAATGACACTAGTTTCGCTAAAATCGGAGTTAACGCGAAAAACATGATTTTCAGGGTCGTATTGGTATATTATACCATTAACCGTAACTTATATTATTATTTAATACTTTGATACATTTATTATTTTTTTAAAAAATTAATAACAATTCATTTATTTATTTTATTTATTTAATTAATTTATTTACTAAGTTAACTAATAACTTAATTACATACTTAATTATTTATTTAATCCTTAATTACTTAATTATACACTTAATTACTTAATTTATTTCTTAATAATCTATTAACCTTATTAATTATTTAAGTATTTATTATTATTTATTATTATTTATTATTTAATTAAATTAATTATTTTATTTTTTATTCTCTCTCCTCATTTCCCTTTCTTCCTCTCCGCACCATCTTCCCCCAATCTCCTCCACCCGACCGCCGCCTCTTCTCCTTCTCCTCTTCCCGTCCAACTGCCAAACCACCTAACGGTCGGCCAACGTCCTCCAACGACCTCCATTCCCGTCACCACCGTGGTGACCGGATCTCCCATCTGCCTATAAATAGCCGGCACTGCCCCCACTGTTCGAGCATCTGTCATTTTTCCTACTCCATTTTTAAAGCTTCGAGGTTGCGAGAGAGAGCCGGTGACAGAGGTTTCCGTTCCCTTCGTCGAGCGGGGAGGTTCGACGAGATCCACAGGCGTTGCAGAGCATCTCAGCCGCGTGTAGAGCCCCCACGTCCGTCGTTGCCGTGTCGAGGCAACAACCGTGGAGCTTCTCCGAGGTCCTCCACAGGCGCCTTCATCCATCTACCTCCAGGTTATGTTTTCCTCCTCTGCTCCTCCTTCCATTCTCTCCTCTATCCCTTCATACTTCATCGATTCTTCCCTCAATCTCTGTTCATATGTATTTCTGACGTTGATTTCAGCACAAAATCGTCATCGATTTCCATCCCACTCTCACATTCCACCAAGTTCTATTCTACTCTTCCCGATCTGAACCCTTCGGTTACGATTAGTGGCCGAGGACCTCGAGCTTCGTCCTCCACCGCCGCTAGCTTTTCCGCTCAATATTTTTCTATTTCCTGTTATGATCCGAGTTCTGTGCTCGAGATTTGATCATATTATTGCAGGAACGAGGGTCTGAGCACATCAATTAAGATGATTGACACCGGGAGATAGAAGGATTCGGGAGATTCGAGCACCATATCATTTTCGAGCTGCGCATATCGCTCTCCATTCACGGAGCCAGCGAGCTTCACCGGAGAACCTGCACCGTCATTAAATCAGAGCTCTGTTCAAATCGACGTGCTTCACGTGAATGTTGGAATTACACAAAAAAATGAAGAGAATCATTAAGGCCTTCTACATCATGCCTCGACACTTTTTCTCAATAATTATCTTCAGTTTCTGACAAGGAATAGTACTGGATTACACGTTGGAATTTGTCTCAGCATTTGAGATCATCGCCTGACATTTCAGATCAGAGACACATCACTGGTCCAAGCTCCGTTCCTCATGATTGAAGGCATCATCCATAACTGGAACAGAGTTTCACCTTTAATTCTTGGCCGAAATTCGGATCCTTGGTGAATCCACGTCCAGCAATCACCTTCGTCTGGATTTGGTTTTGAAAGGGGAAAGAACAGAACCTCCAGTTACCACACGATAAACTCCAATCACACGGTTCTCAGCTTCCCACGTGTCACCATTATAACTGCGCACCGCCCCACCGCTTTAACGGCATCACGCGTGAAGCGCGTGAGGAATTTAATATTTTGGGATTGTTTTGCAGATCAGCCCCCTGGAATTCGGACTTTATGCGAATATCCTTCCTCAGTGCCTGCACGAGCAAAGCACGCAACTTCCTAGGACAATTGCGCTGATACTCCCGGCATTTTAAATTGTTTCATAGAAGACCCTCAAACTAATTAAAATAGCAAGCAGGTCCGACCGTTTCCAAGCATGTGCTCAAGCACGTGGTCTTCTGACAAAATTGCACAGATACACCTCCAACTTCTGTAATTTACACCTGTACCCCTGCATTTGTATATAACTACTATATACCCTATACATAACAATCTAAAATACAAATAATAAATACATAAAAAAATCCGAAAAAATGTCACTATATTGTGTATAATAATTCAAAACAAAATAAAATTAAATATTAAAACTAATAAAAAAATATAAAATACACAAAAACTTCAAAAATTCATAACTAAATAAATACAAATCCCCTCAAAACGCACAACATATCGTTTTAAAGGGAACTTTATCTACTCTATGCAGAAAATACAATAAAAATATTACCACATTATATTCACCTTTAAAATTTCAAAATACGTCCATGTTTTCAATAAAAAATACGTTCTTCACATTAAAAATAAACAAACTCCATAAAAAGCCTAAAAACCTTTTAAAAATTTATAAATCAGTAAAACAAATTAAAAAACATAAAAAGTACAAAATAAATTCAAATAAAAATCTAAATATTTTCTAAAATAATAAAAAAAGTCATAAAATACCTTTAAATCACCAAAACAATATAAAATTCATAAAAATCAAATAAAAATTCAGAAAAATTCTCAAAAATAAAATAAAAAATAGGAAATCCAAAAACCTAAGCTTTTTCTACCGATTCTCCCTAGTATAAAACAGTTTGCCTCCCTAAGAACGACACTCCCGTGCTTTCACTATACATAAAAGTTGAGGAGTATAAATAAAAATAAAGAAGATTAAGTAAACCTTAATCTTTTCTGGTAAAATTCACCTGGTCGATACGACGACCGAAATCTTTCTCTCTGATTCTTTTACAGGTTCAGAAGAAGACAAGTGATCTGGTGGTTTTTCAGATGGCGTCGTTGCCTGGGAGGCAATGCTAGGAGGATCGCGAAAACCTTAGGAATAGATTTTCTTTTCGAGATCTTATTTCTCTGACCTCACGGTTTCTTGTTTCTGATTTGTGTAGCACAGCCAAAGCCGCGCAACTCAAAACCGCGAAATTGAGTAGATTAGAATTTTTGTAAATTCTTGTAAAAAAATGTAAGAAGTCTCGTAGAAAGGGGCCTCGTAATGGCATCCCGACTTGTGTCTTTCTTGGGGTCTGTTTCACTGGGGTTGTAATCCTGGTGGAGCAGGGCACCCACTGCAGCTTTTTCGATCGCGATTTTTCTCGACGGTTTTCCACGGCTTTCTGAGATAGGTTCTTGTTAGGTGTTTTATGGTTTTTCCCTTCTCTGCGCATCGTAGCTTAGATGTTTGCTTAGGATTCGACACCTAGGTGCTTGTATGTAGGGTCGAACCTAAAAATCAAAAATACATTAGACGTTTTCTCTGAAAATATCCAAAAAATTGAAAACCAAAAATTAAAACAGGGACTGCTAATTCTATCGGATTTAAAATAAACGTAACGACTCACTTGTTTTGGGGGAGCAATCCCCGAAAAAATTGCATCATCGATCTCATCTCCAGATCAGCGAGAGAGAGACGACACATAAGGTAGAGCCAGAGTCCGGGCTTCTATCGAAATACTACTTAGTTCACGCCTTAATTCACCTTATCTTCAGTGGGTGCTCTCGGGTAGCCGGAAACGGTCCGAGTTCACATAGCAGAGTGGAAGGTTTGGAGGACACTGCTTAAGGCTCCATCCTCAAGTAAGATGGGTAGCCGGAAACCGTCCGTACTTACTTCCATACTGGTTGAGACTAGGTGATTCTGGTGAGAATTCGGGATAGTAAGACGTTGAAGTCTCGGGCACCTATCTAATCTCATTAATATGAGAGAACGTTGTTTGCCAAACAACCATAAAATCGAAAAGATAAACGATCGAACTCTTACAGTCATCATCAGGGTTGCGTTGGTGAACTCGGGGTTTTTCTTGTGTTTGATTGCAAGTATGAGTCTAATCTTTCTAGATCTGATCCAATAATCTCTCAAGATGATGGTAAGGCGATCGCTCCGTTCGACTCTGAACAATCCACTTTCTCGCAAGCCTGCCCGTTCATCTAAATCGGTTCGGGATGACTCTCGTCCCAAACCGAATCCACTCGAGCTATTTCTTCCAAGCGTGACTAACCCTGGAAGCTCGTCGTTGATTTCTTCTCATACTTATTCTCTACCATCATCACCTTCACTTCCAAATAATCATCAGCAACTGTACATTAATTTAGCAGAGCGAGACTTAGATTCCTTTTCCTTTCCAGACAACATGGCTGGTAAAGGACTGTAAACCACTTCAGTTGTCATAGATCAAGCTGCGATTAACAGCGGTCTACTTGCTTCCCTTGAGGCAATACAAAATCAGATTAGGGAGCAAGGTAGAATGATGAACGACGTCAGGGCTGAGTTGACTCAGCTACATGCACAACGAGACCAGTCTGCAGCTGAGAATCAGGGTCCTGAGGATCAGGAGCCGCAACATGGACCAGAGAGACCTCCAGAGGACCCGAACTGCACGATGCAACACCTCTACAACTCTGGAGCTACTACAACCCACCGATGGATCCGTCTCCCCGTCATCCACTGGAACTTTGAGTTCTGGCCTCAGACGATCCAGCTGTTACCCAAGTTTCACAGGCTTTCTACTGAGGAGACGTACTTGCACCTTCAGGAATTCGAGCTGATATGCAGCATGGTGCATGATGTAGACGTGAACGAGGACATGATCAAGTTGATCGTGTTTCCTTTCTCCCTCGTTGACCGAGCAGCCTACTGGCTGAAACACCTAGTGTAACACCCCAAAAAGATAGTCCCATACCGTGGAACATGAAAAGTTCCGGGTGGGATAAATAGCGAGGACGTTATTACCGAACAACCCGGCTTGAGCATTTTAGGGGTGGTTAATAGGGTCTGCATGGGCCCAATCCCAAGAGGTTGTTATGGCCAGTAATGCTCCGCTAACGGACCGGGGACCTAAGCCTGGGACATTACAAATGGTATCAGAGCCGAACGCCCTCTGACAGTGGAAAGGGCTACCCGAGAGGTGGAGCCGCCCCTACAAAGAGGTTGGAGGAAATGGCTACCCGGAGCGTGCACCTGCCACTGTCACAGGGAAGAAGTGATCTGCCATGTCGCAACGAGGACGTTGCGAATTTAAGTGGGGGAGGTTGTAACACCCCAAAAAGATAGTCCCATACCGTGGAACATGAAAAGTTCCGGGTGGGATAAATAGCGAGAACGTTACTATCGAACAACCCGGCTTGAGCATTTTGGGGGTGGTTAATAGGGTCCGCATGGGCCCGATCCCAAGAGGTTGTTAGGGCCAGTAATGCTCCTCTAACGGACCGGGGACCTAAGCCTGGGACGTTACACCTAGGGAGATACGTTTCGACATGGGAGGAGTTACGCACCGCAATCTGAACAAGTATTACCCTCTCGGTCGAACGAATGCTGCTAGAGCTACGATTAGTAACTCTCGGTTGATGCGATTTTACGCGGTTTAAAATGATGATTGTATCAAGTCGTTGTTTTCCCACGATAAACCGTTATCAAACAAATAAATTACAACTACAAGCACAATGGAGGCAATACAAAATGCATATGGCAAGTAGAGGTTCGAATCCACGGAGACTAAGCAAATTTGCAATTTTAATTCGACATTTTAAACTTGATTTTGATCTCAATCCAATGAAACGAGATGTGATGATGATTTTCTTTAGAGGATGTCGTATTTGATTGAACTTATCTAAAGATAACAGAAATGCTTCCTAATATTTTTTTGAGTGTTTTAAGACGATGTTTCAGCACATGAAATGACATATAAAAAATGTAGATGCAATTAGAGAAGACATTAAAGACATGATCTAATGCTTGCAACTAATTAATGTTGAAACAAAAAGATATACTTGCAATGACTTAAAAATTGAGTTCAAGGATATAAGTGCAATTGACATGTAAATAAATTGAAGCAACTAAAGAGAGAGGGAGAGAAATTTGTTCCCATCCACGTAGGAAGTTTGCTGCGTGAGAGAATGGCTAGATGCATGCTGGAGACAAGCCGCACAGCTGCGGGCTGCGGCAAGGAGAAGAAGGACGCGCGAGGGCGTAGCGAGTCGAAGCCGCTCAGCTTGTGGGCTAGAGCTGAAGGAGATTGGCGCGGGGGTTGCTGGAGTGTGGCTGAAGCGCGGGGGCGTGCTCGAGGAAATACGGCGGAGGAGAGTAGCGGATGGCAGCTCGCAAGAGACTCGCAGGAGTGCTGGGCGTGCGTGCGAGATGAAGGAGCACCGTGAGGAGGAGGATGGTGCGCCGGAGGTTGCGCACAACAGGTGGGCGTATGGGGCTGCAGTAGCTGCGCGGGAAGGAGATCGCCCACTGCCGTTGAGGAGGTGCTGGCGGCTAGTGTGCGCACGCGAGAGCGTTGCTGGGTGTGCCGGCGCACAGCTGCAGTTTGGAAAAGAACGCAAGGAAGAAGGTGATGGCGCGGGGGTGGTTCTCTACTCCAATGCCTGCATGAGAAAAAACGTGAGAGAGGGGGGATCGAATATGGAGAGTACCTGAGAGAGAATGGGAGGGAGGGGCCTTTCCACTATTGCCTGGTTTTTATAGAGTACGTGGATGGTTGTACCTACACAACAAAAATTAAAGGGCATTAATATTTCTTTTGGGAAGGGCCACCCACGTGCATGGGGAAGAGAATGCATGGGTGGCCTTTCTCTTTGCATGGGAAATGCCTTACTCGTTGGTGGCTCATTATAAGGGAATAAAGAATGGATTTTTTGTACTAACCCCCCTCTCTTTTCTTATCAACATAAAATGTTAAAGAAAAGTATGTCCATCAATGTGCTAGTTTGATTAAACTCCATGACATTTTTAATTCCTTTTGAGATTTTTTTTCTTTAAAGTAAAAGTGAATTACTTCAGGGTGATGATTTAACAGGGATGATCATTTGACTTTGGTAAAATAATAATTCCCATTACATAACCATATAGTAGATATTATTGGGAATAATTCATCTGGATGCAAAATCATGAAAGTGTTGATTTTATTCTATGTAATTTATAGGTTTTCTCTTGTTGTGTACATGGAATAAATTGGACATGGATTATGTGATTTTATAGTTTAGAAATCAAGAATTGATATTATCTTTTACATAATTTAAGTCTACTATCACAGTATATCATGTAATCATCACACCCCCATACTTAAGTCTTGCTAGTCCCGAGCAAGAATAAGATAAGAAATAATGAAGAAAAATAGCCAAGATAGATTGGGTGAGGGTTTGCAGCAGACATACCCACAAAGTCTTGAGTTTTCAGATCCTAACCACACAGACACACAAACTTAAGTAGAATTGACCCATGGATTAATGATTTATTCGAATAGTCAACTTGACTCGAGTTTTGTAGTTTCAACAGCCTCTCAGTTCCAACAAAATCAAACATGGTTTCAGAAGGTCGATCAGGTCAGCTCATCCCTAAGAAACAGGTATTCTCTTTGGCCTTGAGTGGATATAAACAGTGTTAGTGATAATTTTAGCTCTCGTGAGTCAAGAGAACGAGCTAACAACACAATCTATCAAGGTACCGAATGATTCCCTATACAAATAGCCTCAGTCCTCACCTAGATTCAGGCATAATCTCCTTTCACCCAAGTATGTCAGCATAGAAAATAGGTCATAGTTTATTGGAGAATGGGACTTAATTTCGGGGTTTTCCGTAGACCGCTTTGGTCCGTTGCTCTCATTCTTTTCCTTTTGCAGAGCATAACCCTGGGCCTCTTTGGGCCTCTTTTAAAAATTTAGGTAGCATCATTGGGCTGCTACCACGGCTTTTTGATGGAGAAGGGTTATTTGGTGGTCTTCTTTCCTTGCTTTTGCTTTGCACATCATTGCATGATTGGTGGTTTTTGGCATTTGTATTGTGATATGCCTTTTTGTGGTATTTTTGTCTTGGATTTTGGCATCAAGAGGTAGTATCGGCTTAATATTGTCTTTGGAGGCACGATACTGGCTTATTTGCTGACACACTTGGACTAGAGAGATCATGTTGCTCCTGAGTCAGGTTCCTTCACTGACTATAGATAAGGTTCAGGCATTGGCACAACCAAGAGGACAACTCCTCACCTCAACTAGATTGTAATTGTATCTCATAAACTCAACTCACTCAAGCTAAGTGCAATGTGTAGTTGTTTAATATCCACTGAAGAGTTTAAGAGTGCTACTAGTTGCTCAGGTGATCTAGTTAGATACAGAAGTTCATTCACCAGTAGAGTTAGTGGAACTGAGAGAATAAAGTCCATATGGACCTGAAGAAAGCTTAAAACTCATGCCTAGTGAAATTCTGATGAAGTTAAGTGGATTAGGGTCAACTCAACCTCGGTCTATGATTTATGCAATGAAGATCTGATTTCTCAAAATAGGATAAAACTAGGAAGGATGTATTTTTGGTGATTTTCTTGCTTTTGAAAATATTTTTAGGGGAATTTTTGCAAAAGAGAGTTTTTTCTTTTCTTTTTCTTTTTTTTGAAAGAGTATGCAATTTTGAAAAACTATGCAGACACCCCCCCCCCCATACTTAACAGAAACCATGTCCTCATGGTGAAGATAATGTGCAATAGGAGGATCAAAAGGGATGTGAAATGTATTTTTGTTTTTGTGTGTTTTTTGTTTTGTTTTGTTTTTTTTTGTTTTTTTTTGGAATGTAATGCAGAGGAGTACCCCCATACTTATCTAATGCAATGCAGTGAAAATAAACATGCAAGCGGTAAAAAGATACCTGTGAGGGAGGCTCACGAGAGTGCATGATTTAACGCCTCAGCTAGGCGATGTGATGGTTCATTTTTCCTGCAAACGGTATGTTGTGCAAACAGGCATAGGACCAGATGGTTCAACAACAGATTTTAGTCTTTGACCATTGACTCTGAAAGTGGCTTTAGTGTTTGGGTCAGAAATTTCTATCGAGCCATTATCGAATACTTGAGTTACAATGTATGGTCCTTTCCATTTCGATCTCAGTTTTCCTGGAAATAACTTCAGTTTTGCATCAAATAGCCACACTTTTTGATTTTCTTTGAATTTTTTTCCTCGAAATATTGGCATCGTGCCATAACTTGATTTTCTCTTTGTATAGCAGGTTGTTATCATAGGCTTGTGATCTCAGTTCTTCCAGTTCAGATAAATCCAATAGTCTTTTCTTCCCAGCCTCATCATAATCCAGATGGCACTTCTTGATTGCCCAGAGTGATTTGTGGTGGACCTCTACAGGTAGGTGGCACGGCTTTCCATAGACTAACCGAAATGGACTCATACCTAAGGGTGTGCGGAAAGCGGTGCGGTAGGCCCAGAGAGCAGCGGGTAAGTGTTGGGACCAGTCTTTACGATCAGAGCGAACAATTTTCTGGAGGATGGTCTTGATTTCTCGGTTTGACAGCTCGGCCATTCCATTAGTCTGTGGGTGATACGCAGTTGAGACACGGTGTTCGACTCCATTTTTCTTGAGTAAATTCTTGACTGACGAATTCAGAAAGTGGGTGCCTCCATCACTAATGACCACCTTTGGCAATCCAAATCGAGAGAACAGGTCGTTCAAGAACTTGACAACGGTTGTGCTATCGGCAGCACGAGTGGGAATGGCTTCTACCCAACGAGAGACGTAATCAACAGCGAGAAGAATGTGTTGGTAGCCATGTGATGTGGTGAAAGGTCCCATGAAGTCTATTCTCCAAGTATCAAAGATCTCGACTATATGCACGGGTTGGAGGGGCATCATGTTACGACGGGTCATTGTTCCATTAGTCTGACATGCAGGACAAGATTGCGCAAAATGATGGGCATCTTTAAAGAGTGTGGGCCAGTAGAAACCACATTGTAAGATTTTAGCGGATGTACGCTTCCCTGAGTGATGTCCTCCACACCCAGAAGTGTGGCAGTGAGTTAGGACATCATTGACTTCATATTCAGGGATGCACCGTCTCCATATTTAATCAGTACCCTCTTTGAAGAGCAAAGGGTCTTCCCAGTGATAGTATCGGGCTTGGGCCTTGGTTTTATCTCTCTTATGTTTTGGCCAGTCATCAGGAAATGTGGAAGTGACGATGTAATTGACGATGTCTGCATACCAAGGGAGTTGAGAAGCTGACATTATGCTTTCGTCTGGAAATTTATCAGAAATTGGGATTGTGTCTGTGTTTGAGGAAGGGAATCTTGAAAGATGATCGGCCACGACATTCTTTGCTCCGGCTTTATCTCTAATCTCCAAATCAAATTCTTGGAGCAATAATACCCACCTAATGAATCTAGGCTTAGCATCGGTTTTTGTGAAGAGATATTTCAAAGCCGAGTGGTCTGTGTAGATGATGATGTGGGATCCTAGGATGTAAGATCGAAATTTCTCTAAGGAAAACACCACAGCTAAAAGTTCTTTCTCAGTCACAGTGTAGTTCTTCTGAGCATCATCCAGAGTTTTACTGGCATAGTGAATGGCATAAGGTTTCCCATCTTTCCTTTGACCCAATACTGCCCCCACAGCATAATCAGATGCATCGCACATGATCTCAAATTCATAGTTCCAATCTGGGGGTTGTAGGATGGGTGCTTCAGTGATGATTTTCTTCAAGGTTTTGAAAGATTCAAAAGCATCCTCAGTAAACGTGAAGTCTTGATCTTTTTCCAGTAGTTTGGTGAGAGGGCGGGAGATTTTTGAGAAATCCTTGATAAATCGTCGGTAAAAACCGACGTGACCTAGGAAGGATCGAACACCCTTTATATTCACGGGTGGACCTAAGTGAGTGATGGTCTCAATTTTCGATGGATCCACTTCTATCCCTTTCTTCGATACGATATGTCCCAACACAATTCCTTGTTTCACCATGAAATGTGATTTCTCCCAAGATAGGATCAGGTTCACCTCAATACATTTTTGTAAGACTTTGTCCAAAAATCCGAGTGTCTCCTCAAAAGAGTCTCCAAAAATTGAAAAATCGTCCATAAATATCTCCATAAAATCACCAACCATGTCAGCAAAGATACCCATCATACATCTTTGAAAAGTGGCAGGGGCATTGCATAATCCAAAAGGCATTCGTCGGAATGCATAAGTCCCAAAAGGACAAGTGAATGTGGTTTTGTCTTGATCTTCTGGTGCTATGGCAACTTGGTTGTAGCCGGAATATCCATCTAAAAAGCAGAAAAATTCTTTTCCGGCTAGCTTTTCAATGATTTGGTCAATGAATGGTAATGGGAAATGATCTTTTCGAGTAGCCTTATTGAGTTTCCTATAATCTACACAGACTCTCCAAGATGTGGCTACTCTGGTAGGTATGTCCTCGCCTTTCTCATTTTTCACAATTGTTAATCCAGCTTTCTTGGGGACAACCTGGAGGGAACTAATCCAAGGACTATCGGCTATCGGATAAATGATGCCGGCACTCGACCACTTGTATATTTCATTCTTCACAACCTCTCGTAGATTAGGATTCAACCGCCTTTGCATTTCTCGAGAGGGTTTACTGTCATTCTCTAAATATATGTGGTGTGTACATAATGTCGGGCTTATACCTTTCAAATCAGTTATTTTCCAACCAATAGCCTGAGAATTCTTTTTCAACACCTCCATTAGTTGGCTCTCTTGCATATGATTTAGGTTGGCATTGATAATGACTGGTAGAGTGTGGGCATCATCCAAGAAAGCATACTTTAGATCTTTGGGTAGTGGTTTTAATTCAACAGTGGTTGTTGATGGATTCAGAGTTGTAATGTTTCCTGAGTCTATTACAGAAATAGTCTCAAATGGTGGTTCCATCATGGGCATGATCATGGTTGAGGTCAATGAGAGTTCAGAGTCTAATGTGTCCCAGGCATTATCAAGCTCCTCAATTTCTTGTCCGGTGAGAGGGCTTGGTGGAGCTTCTAGTGCAAGATTCAGATTGTAGGTGGCAATTTCATGGAAAGTATTTTTGTAAGTGGATCTAGAGGTGTTCAGACTAACCTCTAAAGGATCCTTGGTGAGATGGATGGGGGCAAAGTCTTTTTGAATGTTGAGAACAGCACATCTTTCTATCCAACCACATTCTTCGGTCTCAGATTCAGTGAAAGTAGGGTGACAAGATCAACAGGAATGACTTGGCCATTGATTTTAAATTCAACTCTTCCAACCTCATAATCAAAATGAGCTTTAGCAGTGGCCAAAAATGGTCGTCCTAGTATGATTGGTGTCTCACTCAATATATTTGCTTGATCCATATCCATCACAACAAAATCAACCGGGAATTTATGACCTTGAACATCAACTATCACATCCTCAAGAAGTCCTTTTGGTCTTTTCACAGATCGATCAGCCATTTGCAAAGTCATTGAGACGGGTTTCAGTTTTCCTAGGTCAAATTGCTCCAGAATAGCAGACGGAAGAAGATTGATAGAAGCGCCTTTATCCAGCAGTGTGTGATCAAAGGTCAATTTGCCAATTGTGCATCTAACTAGAGGATCTCCTGGGTCTTTCTTTTTGGTGGGTAAGAATTGGGAGATGGCATTGGTTGTTGCTTGAGGGAGCACATGTCTCTCAATATGTTCATTGTCCTTTTTACTTTTTCCTCTGGATGTTCGTTTTGGTGTGCATTTGTCCTTCAAAAATCGGGAGAAGGCTGGAACTTGTTCGAGGGCTTTCAAGAGCGGGATTTCAATGACGATGTCCGAGAATAGTTTTTCTAACTCTGGATCGATGGTGGATGATCGCGATTTTCTTCGATGAAGAGCTCCGGGAAAGGGGATGGTTATGGTTGGGGAGGAAGGAGGGAGCATGGTTGTTTCAGTTGATTTCTCTCTATCATCAAACTCATCCTCAATTTCAATTTAATCCTCAGAGGCTAGTGGTCTGGTGTAGGCAGAAGTGGTTTTCCCATTTCTCAAAGTGACAGCATTAGCAGATTGGTTTGGATGGGGTGGGGTTTTGAAATTGACTTGATTTCTAGGCGCTTGTTGTGGGTTCCCTTGGTTTGTCCTAGAAGGTGTAAAAAATCCTTGACTCTGGTTTTGAAAACCAGGTGGTGAGGTGAAAGATCCGACAGGTGGAGGAGTTTGAAGTTTCCAGATGAGCTAGCCTTATTAGTGTTTGTATTGAGCAACGGTTGAGGTGATAAGGCTGGGATGTACGATCTGATCTCAGCGAATTGACGAGCATTCTCAGAGTTGGCTTTTTGTTGGGCTTCAGTGGCCTGTTGTTGAGCTATAGCTAGTTGTTGTATTGCCTGAGCCAAGGCGTCGAAATTTACCGCAGTGGTGGAGGGTTGAGTCACGGGCGGTGCTATCGGTTGTCTGGGTTGGGTGTGATTTTGAAAATGATAATTGTTTTGTCCATTCCACCCAGAATTTGGTTGTTCTCTCCATGTGTTGTGGTTACTTGAATATCCTCCTCCTTGATTTCTCTGCACCCAATTCACAGTCTCCGGATTTATGTCTTGATTATGGGTGAATGTGGTGTGGTTAACTTCCTGGTTGGTGGGGTTATTCATGGCCAATTTTTCTATGGCTTGAGTCATGAGGTTCATTTGTTTTGAGAGGGTTGCCCATTTGTCAGGATTCTCATTGCCAGATCTCTCATAATCAATGATATTAACTGTCCTCGTGTTTGCACCGTATTGTTCAATTGATGAACTATTTATCGAATTGTCAGCCATATTTTCAAATAATTTCCAAACGAAATGCTCATCACGGCTGATGTAATTTCCATCGCAGGAACCATCAATCACTCTCTTAAATGATGTATCTATGCCCTCATAGAATATCTGAACTAGCTTCCATTTGGGTATGGCATGATGAGGGCATTTCCTTTGAAGTTCCTTAAATCGTTCCCAGGCTTCATGAATGGGCTCTCTATTTTTCTGAGTGAATGATGATATGGCTTGTCTCAAGGCATTTGTCTTTCCTATTGGGAAGTATTTCTTGATGAATGCCTCTCTTAATGAGTCCCAAGAGGTGAGAGGGGTTCCATAATTTCGGAGCCATTGGAGTGCTTTATCTTTGAGTGAGTGGGTGAAGGCTTTCATGTAGATGTATTCTTTCTCTACCCCAGGGATACTCATAGTGTCACAAGCAGATCGGAAGTCTTGGATGTGGAGGAAGGGATCTTCAGAGTCATTTCCATAGTATTTTGGGATTAGGGAGAGTGATGCGGGTTTTATCACAAAGTCTCCAACTTCAGGTGGAATTTGGACCCAATGAACTAAGTCTTCTGCAGCCGGGTTGTAATGTGTACTAATGGATGGCGGTCGGATGAGAGGTGTTATGGTGTGGCGAATTGTGGCATTTTCTTCTCTCAGCAGTTGTAATTGATGCAGGATGAGATCCATAGGGTTTGGTCTTTCTTCTCCCATATTTCCAAGGTCAGTTGAAGGAGATGGGTTGGGTTTTCTCCTATAAATCGGGTCGTACTCTAATGGTTGTTGCACTGGATTTTTCAGAGACCTACGACCTAGCATACACAGCACAAACACCAAGCAATTTGTTGTTTCACCATCTCACACAAAAATTACCGCGGAAGCGGTTATCTTTTCGATTTTAATTTAGTGATTCAACAAAAGTTTTCAGAGAAATTAGAGTCCTTAAAGGATGAGGTGGGTGTGGAAGATTGTGAGAAATCGATGTCCTAATCCGGCTGGGGGATCCAGGGTGCGGTACTCAGATCGAGGATCTGCTTCTTCCCGCGAGAACCTGTGCCCAACGCGTCGAGGAATTACGATTTCTCTCTGCAATCCCACGTAGCACCAAGGATTTTTGTTTCTATCCTAGGGTTCTATGTGCTCGTGATTTTTGTGTCATACACGTGCATCAAACAAGCATTCAGGATTTGTCCGCTTTCTGCTCGGGCCACTGCGGTGGCCTTTCAAGCTTATCTTTTTAAATGATCAGCACACGATTTGGTGGTCTTTAAATTAGATTATCAGAGGGAGAAGACCACGGAGATGATGCAAAGAAGAAGTGTTTTTTAATTTTTTTTCGGTTAAGTTCGGAGCGCAAACAAATGCAGAAATTTTTTTTAAAAACCTAAGATGCCTAGGAGAAAGATGGACTCACAGTGCCTGCACTTCTAGCGCTAATCCGTAATATTTTGTCCTACTGATGGCGAGCTTTTCCGAGAAGGGAGGGGGAAATTAGATTACAAATTTTTTTAACAAATTACAAGTTCGCTAAAACAAAATGCATGAAAAGACAAGTAATAATTTTTTTCCTTTTTGAAGCCTAAGTACCTGCAAAACAAAAAAAATGCACGGATTAGAAACTTGAAATTAAGTTAGAAAGAAGAAGAAAAAAAATGCAAATGTTGCCTAGTCCCCGGCAACGGCGCCAAAATGTTGATGCGATTTTACGCGGTTTAAAATGATGATTGTATCAAGTCGTTGTTTTCCCACGATAAACCGTTATCAAACAAATAAATTACAACTACAAGCACAATGGAGGCAATACAAAATGCATATGGCAAGTAGAGGTTCGAATCCATGGAGACTAAGCAAATTTGCAATTTTAATTCGACATTTTAAACATGATTCTGATCTCAATCCAATGAAACGAGATGTGATGATGATTTTCTTTAGAGGATGTCGTATTTGATTGAACTTATCTAAAGATAACAGAAATGCTTCCTAATATTTTTTTGAGTGTTTTAAGACGATGTTTCAGCACATGAAATGACATATAAAAAATGTAGATGCAATTAGAGAAGACATTAAAGACATGATCTAATGCTTGCAACTAATTAATGTTGAAACAAAAAGATATACTTGCAATGACTTAAAAATTGAGTTCAAGGATATAAGTGCAATTGACATGTAAATAAATTGAAGCAACTAAAGAGAGAGGGAGAGAAATTTGTTCCCATCCACGTAGGAAGTTTGCTGCGTGAGAGAATGGCTGGATGCACGCTGGAGACAAGCCGCACAGCTGCGGGCTGCGGTAAGGAGAAGAAGGACGCGCGAGGGCGTAGCGAGTCGAAGCCGCTCAGCTTGTGGGCTAGAGCTGAAGGAGATTGGCGCGGGGGTTGCTGGAGTGTGGCTGAAGCGCGGGGGCGTGCTCGAGGAAATACGGAGGAGGAGAGTAGCGGACGGCAGCTCGCAAGAGACTCGCAGGAGTGCTGGGCGTGCGTGCGAGATGAAGGAGCACCGTGAGGAGGAGGATGGTGCGCCGGAGGTTGCGCACAGCAGGTGGGCGTATGGGGCTGCAGTAGCTGTGCGGGAAGGAGATCGCCCACTGCCGTTGAGGAGGTGCTGGCGGCTAGCGTGCGCACGCGAGAGCGTTGCTGGGTGTGCCGGCGCACAGCTGCAGTTTGGAGAAGAACGCAAGGAAGAAGGTGATGGCGCGGGGGTGGTTCTCTACTCCAATGCCTGCATGAGAAAAAACGTGAGAGAGGGGGGATCGAATATGGAGAGTACCTGAGAGAGAATGGGAGGGAGGGGCCTTTCCACTGTTGCATGGTTTTTATAGAGTACGTGGATGGTTGTACCTACACAACAAAAATTAAAGGGCATTAATATTTCTTTTGGGAAGGGCCACCCACGTGCATGGGGAAGATAATGCATGGGTGGCCTTTCTCTTTGCATGGGAAATGCCTTACTCGTTGGTGGCTCATTATAAGGGAATAAAGAATGGATTTTTTGTACTAACCCCCTCTCTTTTCTTATCAACATAAAATGTTAAAGAAAAGTATGTCCATCAATGTGCTAGTTTGATTAAACTCCATGACATTTTTAATTCCTTTTGAGATTTTTTTTCTTTAAAGTAAAAGTGAATTACTTCAGAGTGATGATTTAACAGGGATTATCATTTGACTTTGGTAAAATAATAATTCCCATTACATAACCATATAGTAGATATTATTGGGAATAATTCATCTGGATGCAAAATCATGAATGTGTTGATTTTATTCTATGTAATTTATAGGTTTTCTCTTGTTGTGTACATGGAATAAATTGGACATGGATTATGTGATTTTATAGTTTAGAAATCAAGAATTGATATTATCTTTTACATAATTTAAGTCTACTATCACAGTATATCATGTAATCATCATGACCTAAGCCTGGGACGTTACACCTAGGGAGATACGTTTCGACATGGGAGGAGTTACGCACCGCATATCTGAACAAGTATTACCCTCTCGGTCGAACGAATGCTGCTAGAGCTACGATTAGTAACTTCACCATGATCGGGAACGAACAGTTCCACGAGGCATGGGACCGATTTCGAGAGCTCATTGATCGGTGTCCCCACCATGACCTTTCGAAGCCTACTCTTATACAGAGCTTCTTCGATGGGCTGACACCAGATTTACATGGACTGTTGAATGCCGCCTGTGGTGGTTCCTATTTCTCGATGCACGAGGATCGAGTCTGGGCCATTTACGAGAAAATGATAGAGAATTATACCACAATGTCTCAGACTCGAGCATATAACCAGGAGAAGCCACCAACTTACCACCAGCATTCCCAAGTGGCACAGATAGAAGGGAATCCATCTTCTGTCGTTTCTATTCCTCTCGAATCTCCTTCAGCTAATATGGGAATCATTTGCCAGAAGTTGGATCGTATGGAAATAATTGAAAAGAAGTGCCATAACTTAGACAAGCTCGATAAAATTGATGAGCTTGAGAGATGCATGAGTGATCTGAAGACACAGATTATGTGCCTTCAAGAATTACATACAGATTCCAACTAATCTTCGAGATCATATGCTGACTCAGGTAGCCAAGATCGAGGCATACTTCTGAGGCCTCCAGTACAGCACATATACCATGTGCATTCTGAGCCTGCTCATCATCATTCGACATACCAGCAACTACAACAAACACCATCATCTGACACCCAGATGGTGGTTTATCAGAGCGATCAGCCTTTGGCATCGATGCCCCCAGCCCACTCTGAGATGCCTGAGCCATTGAACGAGGTCAATGGGATTTGGTAAGATCGTCCGCAACAACCAGAGATCTGTCGTGATCACCCTGATTTCTGTTGGTCAACAGGAGGTGCCTCTTCCCAGCAGCAACCGCAGGTACCAATGGGGCATAACAGAGAGCAGCAGCAGCATTATGATCCTCATTCGTATCAGAACCCTCAGTGGAGGCAGAGCACTTACCAGCCTCAACAGCAGCAGTAGTATCCTCCACAGCAGCAGCGAGCTCTGCAGCAGCCTCAGTATCATTGAGGCAACGCATCCGGGTCTCATGGACCTTTCCATGACAATCCAGCATTAGAATATCTCGCTAACCTTATCACTGATCAACGATCATCTTTTAGGCGAGAAATGGATGAGTTTAAAACATATGTCACCAACCTCATCAAGGGGAAGTTCGCCTTGCCTGTCTAGATAGAGTCCAACCCGAACAACCTGAAGCGAAAGTCTGAGCAGGTAGATTTGACCGAGCCCACCCTCCAATCACAGGTATTCTCCAATGACTATCTTTACTGTGATGACGCTGACTTCATCTCTCTTAGGAGCAGTAGGATTCCAGTATGCGGAGACTCTTCTAGGCTAGAAGAGGATATTCTAGATAACACAAGCGAGCCTATAGAAGACATCGATGGCGGTGCTGAAGCCGCAACCTTTGACGATGGAGATGGTGGTGCTGAAGCCAGCAGGTCTGAAGAGCAGCCAGAGTCGAACGCCGACATAGTTTCTTTACCATTCTTTGTAAATAGTGATGATGATAGAAAATCACAAAAAAAGTACAAAAGAGAAGAAACCGAAAAAGAAATAAAAAGATTGTTGATCTAGATCCTCATCTTTCTGATACTTCACAAAAAGCAAGTCCCTGTTTTGCAAAAAACATTTGCTTCTTCTTCTTCTGATCCTCCGATTGTACAGACTAACAAGGAGGATGTACAGATCCCTTTTCCCAAAGCACTCTGCTTAAGAAAAGGTGCTAAAAAAGAAAACCCTAAAAAGATTCAAATGAATGATCTGACGAAAGAGATGCTTGAGAAGTTTACAATCCAACTCACTTTTTCGGAAGCCTTGGCTCACATACCTCTTCTTTAGAAAGGCCTAAAAGAACGAACCACCATCCACAGAAAGAAGAGGCAGTGCAATCATTGTTCTGAGATCCATGTGCAGACCAAGGAGACATGTCATGCCATTCAGAATCGACTTCCATCCAAGA
This sequence comes from Ottelia alismoides, assembly GCA_037367405.1. Classification (NCBI taxonomy): domain Eukaryota; kingdom Viridiplantae; phylum Streptophyta; class Magnoliopsida; order Alismatales; family Hydrocharitaceae; genus Ottelia; species Ottelia alismoides. The sequence goes on along the minus strand of JAZKJV010001458.1, from coordinate 673,081 downwards.
GATCAGATACGGGAGCACTGTATGTTAGATGCGAGATCCTCGATCAGACTTTCGATTGAACTCTATTAGATAGCGATCTTCGATTAATCTCCTTCCATCTTCCCTACTCGACAAATTCGAGTTCAGTCCTCTTCGACAAAGCCGAACGGTCTTGCAGTTTGCTGATAGATCGGTCAAGAGGCCTAAGGGTTTAATCAAAGACGTTATCGTCACCATTCAGGGTTTGCAATTCCCCATGGACTTCGTCGTGTTGGACATAGCAGTCCCTGAATGTGTGGCCTATACCCTGATGAATCTACATTTCATCATCCTTATTCTATCATTTTGGCCTTAAAAACCCTAGTAAATGCGTGTAAATACTGTTAATCTAGGTATTTTAGCATTCATGCATATGTGTGTAAAAAGTGTACAAAATTCTGTTTTAAAGCCAAAATTATAGAATAAAGAAAAGAAAAGAAAATAATAAAATATTGTAAATATTTTATGACCCGAAACCCCGAGACCTAGGCATCTCGATGACTAGGTCGACAAGGAATAAAGTAGGGGGAGATAAGGGCCAAAATACAATAAAAATTCCTTTTGATTCATTCATTCTTTATTCATTTTGGGACCTATTTTTGATTCCACTTTTTAAACTTCAAATAAATAAACTTTGTACATGAAAGTTGTAGATAAATAAATAAAGAAAAATACAAAATTAATTTCACTTAAAAATAATATACAGATAAAAAATTATGATTTGAATAAAATTCTAGAATCCTAACTTACCAGACCTGTATCTCCCAAATAAAAACTCCGAATGCATCAAACTCACCTTTAATTGTATATAATTTAAAATAAGCTATTTAATGAAGGTGGTTTCACATTTGGCGGAGCTACGGTTTGAAAGTTGAGTTTTGGACCCCTATTGTATACTTGTACAGATTAAAATATTCATTTTTTATTTATTCCTAATTTTTATAATTTTATAATTGTGTAAATATTACTTATAATATATTTTAATATTAAAATCAGAATAAAAACCTAAATAAAATACAAAAATAAAATACTTGTCTATAATAGGTATAATACCTATAAGCATACCTATATTATCACTACTTTTATTTTATTAAGTGTACAAAATACTTCTTAAAAATAAAGTTAAAATATATTTAAGTATATAAAATTATTCTATAAATATATAAAATAATAAACAAAATAAATAAAATTAAAATTACAAAATAAAAATAAATTAATAAAATATATAGATAAATATACCTATATAAGTAATAAAAGGTAACTTGTAATTATTAATCTCAAAAAAATAAATAAAAATCACCATAAAATAATTTATAAAATTATAAATATTTTTTATGTTATAACCAAAAATTTATAAAATCTTTTACTTTTTTTAAATATATTTACAAACCTTTTTTCCAAGGTTTTTTTTCTGGTTGGTCCACGTGGACAAACCAGATGTCTTCCTTGGTTGACCTCGGTCAACTCTCTGACCGAGGTCTGGCCTGTGTCAGATTTGCGTTCTTGGCCACTTTCGACCAATTATCGAGGCCACGTCTTACATCATTTCATGATCGACTCTTCACAACTGTTGCTCCTAGAAGAATGGGCATACACGCCCTTAGCTTTTTTCGGGGATTGGATCATCGATCCGCCCGTTTCCGCCTCGCTCTTCACGCCCGTCGGTCATCCATTCAAAACTCCACCCATCGCCTCCTTGTAAACTTGAACCCCATTTGACCAATCTCTGGCTCCCTCATTTGTGCTCTGGACTGGTGGTAGTGACAGCACCACCTCCAGCCATCTAGGGCGGTCTTGGGCGTGATCATTTGGTGTCTCCAACATCCATCTCCGGCCACCGCCGTGAGGTTCCATCTCTTGGTTTTCCAAGCTAGTCGAGGTCAATTTTTGCGTATTTATTCGTACACTTTAGCTAGCCACAGTTAGCAGCTTACTTCTCGCATCCTCTTCCTTAAGATTAGACACGTAGTACCTTCCGGCCACCTCTCACCGGAGCTTGCTCCGCGAGCTCTATGTCAGCCACCTTCTCCGTCTAAGCATCCGTGCTTTCCCTGGGACCCACTATTGTGTTTCTCGTTCTTCATTTTCAGGTCCAAGGGCCAAAGGATCCCATCTGAGGCCGTTTTTTGTTGAAGGCGTGCAACCTGGAGCCATTTTCTTGTCTTGACCCTACGGCGGCGTACCGGGCCTCATCCGCCCATTTTGGCTCCTCTGCCAGGTCGGGTATCCTTCCAGGGACGTCGGGGACCCTCTTGTGCAACAAGGGAGCTTTGGGAGAGGAGACGCGAGCGCGGAGAATTTGCTCCTGCGCCTGTTCTTCCCAGCTCTTCCACCAGGCGTTTCTACCGTTGATCCTTGCTTGTTCTTCCTGGGCTACATCCACCGTTGGATCATGCCAACCCAGCACCGTCGATCTCCAGCCGGCGATCTAATCGTGGCCTTCTGATTTCGAACCGTTATCGCGAGACATGGGTTCGACAAATGGGAAAGTAAAAGAAGATCCGCTGTCCGCTTGCACCTGAGTGGGGTATTTTGCACATCTGCCCCCCGCTGATTTTTTGTAATAGTTATTTTGTATAAACACTTTCATCAGCCGTTCATTTGTTTTTGTAATATTTACATGTAGCCCCCAGAACTTTCGGATATTTCAACTAGGTCCCTCGCCACGTCACCTCACGTGCTTGTGCTCGTGAAGTGAAGGGCATTTTGTAGAGGGAACACCGTGGGCTTACTTATTTCAGTATAGTATAAAAAACTTTTATTCGTAATTACATTTTTTGGATGTTTTGCATTATAGCCCCCTAAGTTTTGGAAGTTTACATTTGTTCCCCTACCATGTCGCATGCGTGTGCACGTGGGTTTGGATTTTTGCACATGTACCCCTGCAGGTTTAGTGATTATTATTTAGCCCTTAAAAGTTTAATTTTAGTATATATTTTCTGTGGAAATTGCACTTTGGCCTTTGAACTTTTCTATATTTTCAAAAATGCCCTTGCTAATGCAATTTTTCTCTTTGTTATTTCTAATTATTGCATGCATCTATAAAACTCTAAAAAATCTACAAAAATTATCTTAAGTTCCTGTTGCATCATTTATCATGCCATATTTTTATTTTGCAAATTTATTGCATTTTATTTTTTTAAATCCAAAAATACGCATTTTCAGCACTGTTTGCATTATAAAATCCATAAAAATTATAAAAACATCCTAGAAAATTCTCAAAAAAACTTTATTTTGCTAGTGTCTTTTAAATCCAGTCCAAAAATCACTAAAAAATACAAAAGAAAACTCCTAAAAATTAGAAAAGCTCAAAACTCTTCAAAAAAATATTAAAATCCATAAAAAATCTTAAAAATATAAACTTTGTTCCTGAATTTTATTTGTTTTATTATCTTTAATTGAAAATTAATTTGGGAAATTTTGATCACTGATTACTATTTTTCATTCCCATTTTTATTCCAGCCCTTAATTTATTTCACGGTTTACTAGTATTTTTGACTTTAAAAATACGAAATAAATTCAGAAAAATATAGAAAAATCACAAAAACATTAGAAAATTACAAAAAGCACAAAAATATTTATTTCCTGATTTTAGAGTATTTTTACCTATTGTTATAAATACCTTATACTCCTCTTTCTTACTTTATATATATTCTATAATTGAAAAAGAAAATACAAAAATATAAAACATAAATGGAAATATAAAATCAGAAAATTAATAATCAAAATATAAAAATATAAAATCAAAATAAAATTAAAAAAAACTTTAATCTAAAACCCACAAAACCATAGCATAGATAGACAAATCATCACATTCACACATTTTGTGCATCACTGCCCCGTTCTACATGTATGCTCCCTATGTTCAACCTATACACATACTTGCACCTATACACATCTTGTTGTAGAGTTATAATAAATTTTAACTCTGCATATTTACTTTCATTGCTTGAATTACTTGTTGTGGGTTAATTGTTGTTTGAATTTGATATTTTCTTGCGGGTCGCCTCAGCGACATCGTGATCCCGCCTTGTGTGGATTACTTTAGATCGGTGGAAAATCTCGTTTAACAAATGGCGATGTTACCGGGGAGCAACAACACGTAGTTCGTGTTCTTGTTTGTGATTGTGATTGTTGTCTATTCTTACGGTTTATTTGTTTGATTTTTATTTGATATATCTGTTGAGCTGTCTAACCCCCTCTCTTGTTGACTTTGTGCGAGGAATCGTGGATCGAGGGAGGCGCTCTACCCTAGGCGCCTACGTACCCACGTGAAGCTGGCATCAGCTTGCCAACTGAGCATCAAAGAAGGCTTGGAGGATTTGAGAAGACAAGCACATTTTTTTAGCATTTTTATGCATTTATTTATTTATGTAATTTTAAGTAGTGAGAGACTCTATAATTGTAATAATGCAGGTACTTGAACTTTGGACTCTCGGGCCCAATTTCCAAGTGATTGTTCACTTGGGGGCTCACCGCGGCTTTTGTCGATTTTCTTCGCATTTTTTATTTTGTTTTCCGGTTTTGTTTTATTTCTTTTGTGTGATTGAGCCCTTAGTTGTAGGCTTGCTTGATCGAGTAAATTAGGTCCAAACACCTTAATATCTTGCATGTACCTATAGTGTGCTTTGGACTTAGTTTAAACTTTAAACAGTCGCCTCATCATCTTCGAGTCTTCGTGCCGCGAGCCCAACCTGCCAAGCGCTGCTCCTGAACTTGATGCGTCGATAGGAGGAGGGGTGAGCCTAGACCGGACTCCTGGATTGAAGACCGGTGACCGACTTGTGGTTCTTCACGATAATAGCAGCTACTCATCTTAGGGATATTTCATCGGCTTGCATTTGCATATAGATAGATTTCAATTCTACGAAGCATCTTTGCATGTAGAGTGCTGGAGGCAAGGTGAGCATTTACACTTTAGCATTCATCATCGTTTTACTACTTGCATTGCTTTTTCGCTTCTACCTCTGATTTTGATCACCTAGGTGCTTAAAAGAATCGACTCCGCATTAGGTTCGTACATTTCTCACTAAAAATCCAAAAAAAAGTGATAACAAATAAAAATTGGGACTGCTAAAATTACTCAACCCAAAAATGAACCAAAAAGAAAAATTCTCTTGGGGATAGTAATCCCCTCATTGTCTTCGCTTTTACTTGTTCGCGCACACCCTAAGGACTAGTGCCCAAATCCCATTTCAGCCCCCTAAGTGTGTGTGAAATTTTTGACTTCTCACCTAACTCTAAAACAGACAAGATAAAAAGATTGAATTTTCGGTCTCCACTGAGTTGAGTAGGTGAATTGAGGGTTTGTTTTGTGTGAGTTTGTTTGTGTTTGCTTGTATGAATACTAGATCATCCCTGCGCATTTGCACCTTCTTCTCCACTCTCTTGACTTGACTGTCGTGCTCTCCCGAATCATTTTCTTTTATTTTCAAGATGGACCTCTGGAGTGCATTTTATCCGGACTTTGCGGATCCTTCGTTCACTCCAGCCGGTCCACCTCCCTTTTATCAGGAGGACCCTCCTCCTACTTTTTCTGATTTTTGTACATACCCGCCTCAGCCACAGTATCAGACCACGGATTTCTACCCACCTCCACCTCCACCTGTATATTTTCCACCTTCACATCCACCCGATTCTGACCTGTTGGAGCCACCTTTCACGGAGTCCACCCTTGAGCACTTGACCCATATGATGGATCATATGAAACAGAGGATTGACAACCTCACTAAGAGCGACCATGATATTCTACCATTTGATGATATGGGTTCACTCGAGGATTTCCATGAGAGCTTGTAATCGCTCAAAACACAAAAAAATGAGAAAATTTTTAAAACCCAAAAAGAGCTTGGGAGACACTTGGTTGATTCATACCGTGAGGAGAGGGTCCATTTACCAGATCATTCACCCACACATTCATTCACACACTGTCCCACCTTTGACCCCGAGGATGTTGTTGTACAGACTGCTCTTGGCATGCCTCGTGTATATGCTAATTCCGACTTCCTCCCTTGTATGGAGGAAGTCCAAAAATTCAAAAAAATGTTGACGGAACCGGAAGTGGTGGCCACTATTCATGAGATCATCCGTTCCCCACTTCAGCAGGCCATGACGGATTTATCTGCTCCTCTTCCCAAGAAGAGAAAGCGGAGGAGCAGATCTGAGCGTCATATCTTGACCTTGGCCACTGCCCACGTCATCACACACCGTCCCATTCCTAGGAAGAGGAACACTGCCACACCTTTCATTAGTTGCACCATCTCTGACCACACATGTGATCACACTCTCCTCGACGGCGGTGCTTTGATTAGCATATTACCCTTTTCATTGGTGTAGTCTCTCCACTTAGGGCTACTCAAAAAGAACAGGATGATCATTCAGTTTGATGATGGATCAATAAAGAGGCCGAAGGGTATCCTTGAAAATGCCATCATTTCGATTCAGGGCACGAGCTACAATGTTGATTTTGTCGTATTGCGCCATGGAGACCTCCACAGGGGAGCACTCTCCAATCATCCTGGGATGACCATTCCTCGCCTCTGCGGGGGTCGTTATTGATTATGGATCAGGAGAGATTCGCTTTCGTCCTGTTGACGAAAGCAAGGTGTTTACCACCACACAGACTGTTGACCAGAGACCTACACTTGATGCGACCACACCTATTCTGGCTGACCCTGAGGACTATGATCTATATGAGGATATCAGAGAGACTTTCTTTATGACCGATGATGAGACCCGAGAATTCCTCTCCAAGGAGGAAAGCTCGGAAAGCATAGACCTTAGTGTTTCCTCTTCCTGTGATTGGCGATGTGTTGATGACATCCACGGGATTTACACGATTGATACTATTGAGCGGAGGGCAGATTTAGAGACTAAATAGGACGGACATGACTCGACCACTTTCACTGATGGGTTCGCTCCTGTTCATTTAGATTCAGATGAGACAAAGACCGAATTTGATTTGACTGCTTTTATTCGGGAATTCGGACCTTTTGATGAGAAAGATGATCCGGTTGAGATTATAGAGGACGAACAGAGTTCAACTACTTCCACTGATGAGTTCATGCCTTTTGGTTTTGACCTGGACGACACCTCGCAGGACAACATAGATTACACTACTTTTGATGATGATGATGATTTCGTCCCATTCCACTTTGATATCAGCGAGACGACCAAGGCCAGACCTGACCACACTTCTTCCACTCACCTGTCTGTGCCTTCACACCCTAGGTTCCCTGAGGATCTTCACTCTGTCGACCCTGATCGGCGTTCATCCACTGTGGACCTCGATGTCGACTTGCACCACACTAGATCCATTCCTCAGCGGTCTCGCAAGAAGGTTCGCTTTCTGCCTTCTTGATCATCTGTACATCCACCTCTGTTGTATATCCTCTTTTGTTCATCTCTGTCTATCTTCTGTATTGCTCGTCCACCCATTCTCGTGTTTGCCTTACGTAGGACATACTTTGTCCTATGTATAGGGGGTGGACGAGTCGAGTGTTCAGTCATTGTTTTGTTTCATTACTCCTGTTGTTGCCTATACTTAGGGCTTCTTTTACCTTAAGTATAGGGGGAGTGATGTATATATCCTTCTCTATCTTCGTCCATCGTCTGATCTCGTTTCCATTTTCATCTCTTTTCTTCTTGTCTTCTTTTCCTGTTCTATCTTCTTCATCTACCGAAAAGGTGCTGCCCCTTTTTGTCAGTCTTCTATTCTTAGGACGTACTTTGTCCTAAGTATAGGGGGTGTGCACCCTGAGTTTCTTTCATTCGTTTCGATCCATTCCATTGTCTCCTCTTCTTGTCTATACTTAGGGATATCTTACCCTAAGTATAGGGGGAGACAATCTGAGTACGATCTGTTCATTCCCACCCTTGACCCTCCTTACGTTGTGTACAGTCTGCTATACTTAGGATTATTTGATCCTAAGTATGGGGGGGCGGTCAACTTCTCATTCTTTTGTTCATTCGTTCATTTCTTCATTCATTTATTCTTTAGATTTTCCTATACCCAGGACGAGTTATGTCTTCTCTTTTCTCTCTGATCTATGAGGACATAGCTCAAGCTAAGTATAGGGGGTCGTATATACTACGTATATACTTTAGACATAACTCGTACTTTTGTATTTTCTTAATAATATGGCTAATAATTCTTTAAAATTAATTAAAAACCTTAATAAAAAGATGCTATTATTCCACAAATTCTTTTTGTATTTACTGATTAATAAATCTGGTGAAAATATTTTTTGCAAAATGTTTGAAAAATTGTTTAAAAATCCTTGTGAAAAATCTTTTGAAAACTATTTGGAAAACATTTTGTTACATGTTTTCAACCTTTGTAAAAATGTGTTATTTGCAAAATTTCTTTTCTTGTGTGAAATAAAAATGTTTGAAAAATTATTTGCAAATGGTTTGAAAACTAGTTGTAAAAATATTTTGAAAAATCTATCTATACTGTTTGAAAACCTTTGCAAAACTATATTAAAATGTGTGTACATGTTTGTAAAATTGTCTGTAAAAATTAGTTTGGACTATAGTTTTCAAAATTGTTTGAAAAACCTGCGTCAAATAAGTTTGAGGAATATATACATCACACCAAAATCCATTATATATACATATCTATAAAATTGATCACTTAACCCTATAAATTCCTAAAATCCACCTCTTGTAAATATAAGAAGCACTCCCGTGTAAATATCTGTACCTAGTTTTAGCCAAAATCTTTTGTTTTCAAAAATCTCAAAAACATTTGCAAAACTAAAAACTAAAAACATTTGAAAAATCTTTTTGAAGAATACAAAAAAATGCATATGCATCATCATCTTTTCAAAAATCCATAAAAATTTCAAAATATTTGAAAATTGCATCACAAAAATATTTTCTGTATTCTGCATAGCATTTGCATAGCATGAGCATTTTTCGGATTGAGTCTGATAGTTGAACAAGTCTAAATAAAATCCGGAGATTGGAGCTTGGTTGGACCTTAAAATCTACCTAATAACAGGAACCTTATAGGAACTGGAATTGAGGTACTTCAAGTCTAGTTGACTTAATTCTTTGAGGATCACGAGACTTGGTTCAATGGATTTTTGACTGCCTAAGTAGAGTATTTCGGAACACACGCACGACTCTTGTTGGTAATGACCTAACTTGGACACCTGCACCTTTCACATGGCTCAACTCATTTGGGGTGGTGAGTGGATTGGATTTGCCGGTATGAGACACACACAAGTGGAAACACTTGTCCTCCTCTAGGGAGGGAAGTGCACCCCAACCTGTCCAGTGATGAGGAATTCTAAAGACAGGAGAGTGTGGGTTGCAATAAAGCTTCAAAAGAGGGATAGTCTACTGGCTCAAGAGGAAAAACTCCTTATGTAAATGTTGTTGTATATAGTATTTCAAAAAAATAGAGAGAAAACAGGCATGTACAAAAAAATGCCTACAAAAGTATGTACATATGTTGTAAAGTCAATCTGCAAGCTTGAGTTTCAAAGTCAAAGATATGAGCCTGCAGCTGGATGACTTGACTACACTGGTCTTGCATCCTAGGATAGGTAGCTACATTGGCTACTGTCCATTCTTCTCTCCATCCCCTCCTCTTGAGCTGGTTACCACTTGAACTTAAAAGGGTATACCCTGCTCCTCGAGGAAGGAGTTATTGGATTGGGGAATCATTGGGTTGTCGTACTGGAGAAGTCAGTTTCTTTGTCATTCTAGTTGGGGAGAGCCACTATCACTTACACTGTACGAGTCAGATTCATTGTCGTAAGGGTTTGCGTATGAGTTGACATATTTCTAACCGGGCTATTGAGGAGACTTGAGCACAGTTTCGGGATTCTCAGAGGCTGTTGGATTTCAAATCCGGTTCACATTAAGGTTCCACCCGCACTAAAATTCCAAAGGTCCGACTTAAGCTCCAAACATTGATTTTGTGAAGACAAGTTTGATAATTAAACTAAATCCAATTTCTTCTTTTTCTTTTCTTTGTTTTTTTCTTTTCTGCACTTGTTGCATGTGTTTGCTAGGGACTAGCAAAGGCAAGTATAGGGGGATGATGAATCTATGTTTCATCATCTTTATTCTATCATTTTGGCCTTAAAAACCCTAGTTAATGCGTGTAAATACTGTTAATCTAGGCATTTTAGCATTCATGCATATGTGTGTAAAAAGTGCACAAAATACTGTTTTTAAAGCCAAAATTATAGAATAAAGAAAAGAAAAGAAAAAGAATAAAATATTGTAAATATTTTATGACCCGAAACCCCGAGACCTTGGCATCTCGATGACTAGGCCGACAAGGAATAAAGTAGGGGGAGATAAGGGCCAAAATACAATAAAAATTCCTTTTAATTCATTTATTCTTCATTCATTTTGGGACCTATTTTTGTTCCACTTTTTACACTTCAAATAAAGAAACTTTGTACATGAAAGTTGTAGATAATTAAATAAAGAAAAATACAAAATTGATTTCACTCAAAAATAATGTACAGATAAAAAGTTATGATTTGAATAAAATTCTAGAATCCCACATTCCCAGACTTGAATCTCTCAAATAAAAATTCCGAAAGCATCAAACTCACTTTTAGTTGTATATAATTTAAAATAAGCTATTTAATGAAGGTGGTTTCGCATTTTGTGGAGCTACGGTTTGAAAGTTGAGTTTTGGACCCCTATTGTATACTTGTACGGATTAAAATATTCATTTTATTATTTATTCCTTATTTTTATAATTTTATAATTTTGTAATTTTGTAATTATTACTTATAATATATTTGTATATTAAAATCAGAATAAAAACCTAAATAAAATACTTGTCTATAATACATAGGTATAATACCTATAAACATACCTATATTATCACTACTTTTATTTTATTAAGTGTACAAAATAACATAAAAATAAAGTAAAAATATATTTAAGTATATAAAAATATTATACAAATTTATAAAATAATAAAAAAAGTAAATAAAATTAAAATTACAAATAAAAATAAATTAATAAAATATATAGATAAATATACCTATATAAGTCATAAAAGGTAACTTGTAATTATTAATCTCAAAAAAATAAATAAAAATCACCATAAAATAATTTATAAAATTATAAATATTTTTTATGTTATAACCAAAAATTAATGAAATGTTTTACTATTTTTAAATGAAGTTACAAACCTTTTTTCCAAGGTTTTTTTCTGGTTGGTCCACGTGGACCAACCAGATGTCTTCCTTGGTTGACCTCGATCAACTCTCTGACCGAGGTCTGGCCTGTGTCAGATATGCGTTCTTGGCCACTTTTGACCAATTATCTAAGCCACGTCTTATATCATTTCATGATCGACTCTTCACAACTTTTGCTCCTTGAAGATTGGGCATACACGCCCATAGCTTTTTTCGGGGATTGGATCATTGATTCGCCCGTTTCCGCCTCACTCTTCACGCCCATCGGTCATACATTCAAAACTCCACCCATCGCCTCCTTGGAAACTTGAACCCCATTTGACCAATCTCTAGCTCCCTCATTTGTGCTCTGGACTGGTGCTGGTGACAGCACCACCTCCAGGCATCTAGGGCGGCCTTGGGCGTGATCATTTGGTGTCTCCAACATCCATCTCCGGCCACCGCCGTGAGGTTCCATCTCTTGTCTTTCCAAGCCAGTCGAGGTCAATTTTTGCGTATTTATTCATACTCTTTAGCTAGCCACAGTTAGCAGCTTACTTCTCGCATCCTCTTCCTTAAGATTAGACACGTAGTACCTTACAGCCACCTCTCACCTGAGCTTGCTCCGGCGAGCTCTATGTCAGCCACCTACTCCGTCTAAGCATCCGTGCTTGACCTGGGACCCTCTACTGTGATTCTTGTTCTTCATTTTCAGGTCCAAGGGACAAAGGATTCCATCTGAGGCCGTTTTTTGTTGAAGGCGTGCAAGCAGGAGCCATTTTCTTGTCTTGACCCTACGGCGGCGTACCGGGCCTCATTCGCCCATTTTGGCTCCTCCGCTAGGTTGGGTATCCTTCCAGGGACATCGGGGACCCTCTTGTGCAACAAGGGAGCTTCGGGAGAGGAGACGCGAACGCGGAGAAGTTCGCTCCTGCGCCTGTTCTTCCCAGCTCTTCCACCAGGCATCTCTACTGTTGATCCTTGCTCGTTCTTCCTAGGCTACATCCACCGTTGGATCATGCCAACCCAGCACCGTCGATCTCCAGCGGACTATCTAATCGTGGCCTTCTAATTTCGAACAGTTATCGCGCAACATGGGTTCGACACGTGGCAAAGTAAAAGAAGATCCACCGTCCGCTCGCGCCCGAGTAGGGTATTTTGCACATCTACCCCCCGTTGTTTTTTTGTAATAGTTATTTAGTATAAACCCTTCATCAACCGTTCATTTGTTTTTGTAATATTTACGAGTAGCCCCCCAGAACTTTTGGATATTTCAACTAGGTCCCTCGCCACGTCACCTCACGCGCATGTGTGCGTGAGGTGAAGGGCATTTTGCAGAGGGAACCCGTGGGATTAATTATTTCAGTATAGTATAAAAAACATTTATTCGCAGTTAAATATTTTTGGACGTTTTGCATTATAGCCCCCTAAGTTTTGGAAGTTTATATTTGTGCCCCTGGGTTTGGATTTTTGCACCTGTACCCCTGCGAGTTTAGTGATTATTATTTAGTCCTTAAAAGTTTAATTGCAGTATATATTTTGTAAGTAAATTGCACTTTGGCCTCTGAACTTTTCTATATTTGCAAAAATGCCCTTACTAGTGCGATTTTTCTCTTTGTTATTTCTCATTATTGCATGCATCTATAAAACTCTAAAAAATCTACAAACATTATCTTAAGTTCTTGTTGCATCATATTATCACGTCATATTTTTATTTTGCATATTTATTGCATTTTATTATTTATAAAAATCCAAAAATACGTATTTTTAGCACTATTTGCATTATAAAATCCATAAAAATTATAAAAACATCTCAGAAAACTCTCAAAAAATTATATTTTGCTTATTTTAGTGTCTTTTAACTCCAAACAAAATATCACTAACAAATATAAACGAAAACTCCAAAAATTAGTAAAGCCTAAAACTCTTCAAAAAATATTAAAAATCCATAAAAAAATCCTAAAAATATGAACTCTGTTCCTGAAATTTCTTTGTTTTATTATTTTTAATCGAAAATTAATTTGGGAAATTTTGATCACTCACTACTATTTTTCAATCCCATTTTTATTCCAGCCCTAAATTTATTTCACTGTTTACTAGTATTTTTTACTTTAAAAATACCAAAAAAAATCAGAAAAATATAGAAAAATCACAAAAACATTAGAAAATTACAAAAAGAACAAAAATATTTTATTTCCTGATTTTAGAGTATTTTTACCTATTTTTATAAATACCTTATCCTCCTCTTTCTTACTTTATATATATATTCTATAATTGAAAAAGAAAATAAAAAAGTATAAAATATAAAAAGAAAATATAAAATCAGAAAATTAAAAATCAAAATATAAAAATATAAAATCAAAATAAATTAAAAAAACTTATAAAATCTAAAACCCACAAAAACATAGCATAGATAGACAAATCATCACATTCACTCATTTTGTGCATCACTGCCCCGTTCTACCTGTCTGCTCCCTGTGTTCGACCTCTACACATACTTGCACCTATACACATCTTGTTGTAGAGTTATAATAAATTTTAACTCCGCACATTTACTTTCATTGCTTGAATTACTTGTTGTGGGTTAATTGTTGTTTGTATTTGAGATTTTCTTGCGGGTCGCCTCAACGACATCGTGATCCCACCTTGTGTGGATTACTTTAGACCCGTGGAAAATCTCGTTCAACAAATGGCGCCGTTGCCGAGGAGCAACAGCGCGTAGTTCGGGTTCTTGTTTGTGATTGTGATTGTTGTCTATTCTTGTGGTTTATTTGTTTGATTTTTATTTGATATATCTGTTGAGCTGTCTAACCCCCCTCTCTTGTTGACTTTGTGTGAGGAACCGCGGATCGAGAGAGGCACTCTACCCTAGGCGCCTACGCACCCACGTGAAGCCAGCGTCAGCTTGCCGACCAAGCATCAAAGAAGGCTTGGAGGATTTGAGAAGACAAGCACACTTTTTAGCATTTTGTGCATTTATTTATTTATGTAATTTTAAGTAGTGAGAGACTCTATAATTGTAATGATACAGGTACTTGAACTTTGGACTCTCGGGCCCAATTTCCAAGTGATTTTTCACTTGGGGGCTCACCGCAGCTTTTGTTGGGTCTCTTCGCATTTTTTATTTTGTTTTCCGGTTTTGTTTTATTTCTTTAGTGTGATTGAGCCCTTAGTTGTAGGCTTGCTTGATCGAGTAAATTAGGTCCAAACATCTTAATATCTTGCATGTACCTATAGTGCGCTTTGGACTTAGTTTAAACTTTAAACAGTCGCCTCATCATCTTCGAGCCTTCGTGCCGCGAGCCCACCCTACCAAGCGTAGCTCCTGAACTCGATGTGTCGAGAGGAGGAGGGGTGAGCCTAGATCGGAGTCCTGGACTGAAGATCGGTGACCGACTTGTGGTTCTTCATGATAATAGTAGCTACTCATCTTAGGGCGATTTCATCGGCTTGCATTTGCATATAGACAGGTTTCAATTCTGCGAAGCATCTTTACATGTAGAGTGTTGGAGGCAAGGTGAGCATTAACACTTTAGAATTCATCATCGTTTTACCGCTTGCATTGCTTTTCCGCTTCTACCTCTGATTTTGATCTCCTAAGTGCTTAAAAGAATCGACTCCTTGTTAGGTTCGTGCATTTCTCACTGAAAATCCAAAAAAAAAGTGATAGCAAATAAAAATTGGGACTGCTAAAATTACTCGACCCTAAAATAAACCAAAAAGAAAAATTCTTTTGGGGTGAGTAATCCCCTCATTGTCTTTGCTTTTACTTGATCGCATACACCCTAAGGACTAGTGCCCAAATCCCATTTCAGCCCCCTAAGTGTTTGTGTGATTTTTGACTTCTCACCTAACTCTAAAACAAACAAGATAAAAAGACCAAATTTTCGGTCTCCACTGAGTTGAGTTGGTGAATTGAGGGTCTGTTTGTGTGATTTTGTTTGTGTTTGCTTGTGTGAATACTAGATCATCGTGCTCTCCACTCTCTTGACTTGACCGTCGTGCTCTCTTGACTTGTGCCTTCTTCTCCACTCTCTTGACTTGACCGTCGTGCTCTCCCGAATCATTTTCTTTTGTTTTCAAGATGGACCCCGGGAGCGCATTTTATCTGGACTTTGCGGATCCTTCGTTTTCTCCAGCCGGTCCACCTCTCTTTTATCAGGAGGACCATCCTACTATTTCTGATTTTTGTACATACCCGCCTCTGCCACAGTATCAGACTTCGGATTTCTACCCACCTCCACCTCCACCAATATATTTTCCACCTTCACATCCACCCGAGTCTGACCTGTTGGAGTCACCTTTCATGGAGTCCACCCTTGAGCACTTGACCCATATGATGGATCATATAAGACAGAGGATTGACAACCTCACTAAGAGCGACCATGATATTCCACCATTTGACGATATGGGTTCACTCGAGGATTTTCATGAGAGCATGCAATCGCCCAAAACACAAAAAAATGAGAAAATTTTAAAAACCCAAAAAGAGTTCGGGAGACACTTGGTTGATTCATACCGTGAGGAGATGGTCCATTTTCCAGATCATTCACCCACACATTCATTCACACACTGTCCCACCTTTGACCCCGAGGATGCTGCTGTACAGACTGCTCTTGGCATGCCTCGTGTATATGCTAATTCCAACTTCCTCCCTTGTATGGAGGAAGTCAAAAAATTCAAAAAAATGTTGACGGAACCAGAAGTGGTGGCCACTATTCATGAGATCATCCGTTCCCCACTTCAGCAGACCATGACAGATTTATCTGCTCCTTTTCTCAAGAAGAGAAAGCGGAGGAGCAGATCTGAGTGTCATATCTTGACCATGGCCACTGCCCACGCCATCACACACCGTCCCATTCCTAGGAAGAGGGACACTGCCACACCTTTCATTAGCTGCACCATCTCTGACCACACATGTGATCCCACTCTCCTCGACGGTGGTGCTTTGTTAGCATATTACCATTTTCATTGGTATAGTCTCTCCACTTAGGGCCTCTCAAAAAGACCAGGGTGATCGTTCAATTTGCTGATGGATCAATAAAGAGGCCGAAGGGTATCCTTGAAAACGTCGTCATTTCGATTCAGGGTACGAGCTACAATGTTGATTTTGTCGTATTGCCCATGGAGACCTCCACAGGGGAGCACTCTCCAATCATCCTGGGACGACCATTCCTCGCCTCTGCGAGGGTTGTTATTAATTATGGATTAGGAGAGATTCGCTTATGTCCTGCTGACAAAAGCAAGGTGTTGACCACTGATGAAACTCGATTTCATCATCTTTATTTCTCATTTTTAACCCCCTTGCTTAAGCTGAGTGACAATAAAACCCAGTTAAAGTGTTGTAATTATCAGAGTCTCGAATAAATTAAAAATCACAAAAAAAATGACAAAACAAAAATTCGTGGTATTTTTAGACTTAAAAATACCCTCAAAAATATTTTGGGTCTTCGTTTGATTTCTTTTCCAGTTTTGGTCAACATGAAACTTGTAGATCTCGTCAAGAACTACAACTTTCATGTTTTGAGTTTTCTCAAGTTCGGCCATTTCAACCTTCAAAAATCAAAATCAATTTCGCAATAATCTGATTGGGCCACGTGGCCCATTCTGGGGGCGCCACGTGGCCCGGCTCCCTTTGTCCTATCCGCCCTTGATCAGGACCGTTGGATCATCTATTGATCCAACGGCCAGCTGCCTTCCACGTACCCGCCTTCTCCTAGCCATCAGATCTTCCCCGCACTCCATCTTCACTGCACGTTACCACCTTTATCTGCTGACGCCACGTGGCACGACCTTCACCATCTGATCCTCATTTGAAACTGAAATCTCTACCTCACAATCTCGCTATGTTTCCAGCCCTTCGATCAGAGTCTCTTACCCATCCTAGCTGCTCGCCAGCGCCGCGCCTAGTGCTCAACACGTGGCGCTTTCATCTGCCATTAACTGCAACGCCTCTTTCTATGATCACCGCCGTTCATTCGCGAGTCGACCTCATCCATTCGATCGACCTTAGCGTACGCATCGTGACCGTCCGTTAGCGCCGATCCCATAACGCGCCACGTGGCTTCATCATCGCCCTTCGATTGCTTCACTCCCGATCTAATCGCAACCATCCCTTCGCGCCTCAACGACAGCCGTTGGATCTCCAGATCCAACGGCTACAGGTCATCGTCAACCTCCAGCAGCCCACTCGCCCACGTTCTCCACTCGCGTCACCCGTTCGCCCTTTCCTTTTTCTCCGCCACCTCATTTGACTTCTTCCATCGCCAAGTGCCCTCCGACCTTCCCCACTCTTCCCTCTACCACGCACAAACCTCCATGATCCACGATGACTTCCCAGTCGTCCCATATCCCCCTCGAAACACACGACCGCCACCACCATCACCGGCCTTCACCTCTTCAAATACTCCGCCCCTCCCGTCATTCCAACCCGTCCACCTTTACGCGGGGAGGGGCCCAGCACTCCTCCGCCTCCCTGTGATAGGGGGAGGCGTCGGATAGAGCGAAGACGACCTCAAATCCCCCGGTGAGACCCTCCGTCATTCACGGTGGAGTTGCGGCGCTCCGGCGACCGCTTGAGCTGCACGGAGCGGCTGGCCGTGTCCAGCGAAGACCCGGGGCTCAATCCGAGCCCCAGCCCAAGCCCTTCGCTCCATCTTCGACCAGGTAAACCCCTCTTTCTCTCTTTGCATTTTTCTTCGTCTTTTACATAGTTAATTAGGCTTCGTCAGTCGTTTTCGCCTTCCATTAATACCTTCACAAGCTTCGCAGCACTTCCCCCTTCCAGCGACCATCCAACGGCCTAGAAGAGGCCACGTCGCCTACAACGGAGCTCATCCAAGCCACCGGATCATGTTGATCTGATGGCTCATACTCAGCCACGCGTTAGAGCCAGAGCATCCCCGAGCCTGAATGTCCGAGCCATAGGCTTGGATCTGCCGAGTCTACTCCGAACCACATCCGAGCCTGCAGCGAGCCCGAGCCTACGTCCAAGCCTAGCCGAAGCAGCCGAGCCTCCCCCGAGCCTAGAATCGATCCGAGCCTGGAGATAGCACGTGCACAACACGTTCCTGCTGGGCAAATTGGAGGGAGCCCCCGCCGTCTTCTTCAATTTGCAGATAGGTCCCTTGATCACGTGCAGCATGCGTGAGCAGTGGGTATTTTACAGGAAAGGGCCCGTCCTTTTACTTATTTACATTTTAATCCCTGCCAGGACCTATTTGTAGTTATTTTTTTATGTTTTCTTGCACTTATGCCCCTGTCTTCTTTTATGCATATCTTGAGCTACATAGCTCCAATCGAGTTGATTTCAGTTTCATTTTAAAGCTCTTCTCGTCATTATTATTATGGCATGCCTAAATTTTAGATTTGACACTATGATCAGTAGTGTATTATTCTATTATCTAAGTGTCCTGATTTCTTTGTTTGTCATGCCTACTTGCTTTATAATTATAGAGTGCTTATTTATTTCAACTCGGTTTGACTCGCAAGTTTCTTATGGCTCAAGTGACTATTATTTTGGGCATATCATTCGCTTTGCATATTCATCTATTTGCATGATAAAATGATAAAAAAAATGCATGTTTTCTTGTGTCTTTGCATGAATTTGACCTATAGATTCTCTTACTCCACACTTAATTAAATAGACTCAAATCCTCTTAATATTTGAGAGGCTCGTGTCCCTGAGTTCGACCTTTGTATCTTACCAAGTAAAATAAATTAATGACCATCGCATTCTTATTTGATATATATCAATGAGATGGTCTCTTTGATGACCAAAATCGGCCCGACTATGATGATGATTCCGAGTGCTAATTCCGCACTCTTAAAGGGGCCGATTTTGCGGTTCATCAACCACCACACAGACTGTTGACCAGAGGCCTACACCTGATGCGACCACACCTGTTCTGGCTGACCCCGAGGACTATGATCTATATGAGGATATTAGAGAGACTTTCCTTATGACCGATGATGAGACCCGAGAATTCCTCTCCAAGGAGGAAGGCTCGGAAAGCATAGACCTTGGTGTTTCCGCTTCCTGTGATTGGCGATGTGTTGATGACATCCACGGGATTTACACGATTGATACTATTGAACGGAGGGCAGATTTAGAGAATAAACAGGACGGATATGACTCGACTACTTTCACTGATGGGTCCGCTCCTGTTCATTTAGATTCAGATGAGACAAAGGCCGAATTTGATTTGATTGCTTTTATTCGGGAATTCAGGCCTTTTGATGAGGAAGATTATACGGTTGAGATTATGGAGGATGAACAGAGTTCGACTACTTCCACTGATGAGTTCGTGCCTTTTGGTTTTGACCAGGACGACACCTCGCAGGATGACACGGATTACACTACTTCCGATGATGATGATTTCGTCCCATTCCACTTTGATATCAATGAGACGACCAAGGCCAGACCTGACCACACTTCTTCTACTCACCCGTCTGTGCCTCCACACCCTTGGGCCCCTGAGGATCTTCACTCTGTCGACCCTGATCGGCTTCCGTCCATTGTGGACCCCGATGTCAACTTGCACCACACTAGATCCATTCCTCAGCGGTCTCGCAAGAAGGTTCTCTTTCTGCCTTCTTGATCATCTGTACATCCACCTCTGTTGTATATCCTCTTTTGTTCATCTCTACCTATCTTTCGTATTGCTCGTCCACCCATTCTCGTGCTTGCCTTATGTAGGACGTACTTTGTCCTAAGTATAGGGGGTGGACGAGCCGAGTGTTCAGTCGTCGTTCCATTTCATTACTCCTGTTGTTACCTATACTTAGGGCTTCTTTTACCCTAAGTATAGGGGGAGTGATGTGTATATCCTTCTCTATCTTCGTCCATCGTCTGATCTCGTTTCCATTTTCATCTCTTTTCTTATTTTCTTATTTTCCTCTTCTATCTTCTTCATCTACCGAAAAGGTGCCACCCCTTTTTGTCAGTCTTCTATACTTAGGACGTACTTTGTCCTAAGTATAGGGGGTGTGCACCCTTAGTTTCTTTCATTAGTTTCGATCCTCTCTATTGTCTCCTCTTCTTTTCTATACTTAGGGATATCTTACCCTAAGTATTGGGGGAGACAATCTAAGTACGATCTGTTCATTCCTACCCTTGACCCTCCCTGCGTTGTGTACAGTCTGCTATACTTAGGATTATTTGATCCTAAGTATAGGGGAGACGGTCAACTTCTCATTCTTTTGTTCATTCGTTCATTTCTTCATTCATTTATTCTTTAGATTTTCCTATACTCAGTACGAGTTATGTCTTCTCTTTTCTCTCTGATCTATGAGGACATAGCTCAAGCTAAGTATAGGGGGGTCGTGTATACTACATATATACTTTAGCCATAACTCGTACTTTTGTATTTTCTTAATAATATGGCTAATACTTATTTAAAATTCATTAAAAACCTTAAAAAAATGCTATTATTCCTCAAATTCTTTTTGTATTTACTGATTAATAAATCAGGTGAAAATGTTTTTTGCAAAATGTTTGAAAAATAGTTTAAAAATCCTTGTGAAAAATCTTTTGATAACTATTTGGAAAACATTTTGTTACATGTTTTCAACCTTTGTAAAAATGTGTTGTTTGCAAAATTTATTTTCTTGTGTGAAATAAAAATGTTTGAAAAATGATTTGCAAATGGTTTGAAAACTGGTTGTAAAAATATTTTGAAAAATCATCTATACTGTTTGAAAATCTTTGCAAAACTATATTCAAATGTGTGTACATGTTTGTAAAATTGTCTGTAAAAATTAGTTTGGATTATAGTTTTCAAAATTGTTTGAAAAACCTGCGTCAAATAAGTTTGAGGAATATATACATCACACCAAAATCCATTATATATACATATCTATAAAATTGATCACTTACCCCTATAAATTCCTAAAATCCACCTCTTGTAAATATAAGAAGCACTCCCGTGTAAATATTTGTACCTAGTTTTAGCCAAAATCTTTTGTTTTCAAAAATCCCAAAAATATTTGCAAAACAAAAAACTAAAAACATGTGAAAAATCTTTTTGAAAAATACAAAAATGCATATGCATCATCATCTTTTCAAAAATCCATAAAAAGTTCAAAATATTTGAAAATTGCATCACAAAAATATTTTCTGTATTCTGCATAGCATTTGCATAGCATGAGCATTTTTCGGATTGGGTCTGATAGTTGAACAAGTCTAAATAAAATCCAGAGATTGGAGCTTTTTTGGACCTTAAAATCTACCTAATAACAGGAACCTTATAGGAACTGCAATTGAGGTACTTCAGGTCTAGTTGTCTTAATTCTTTGAGGATCACGAGACTTGGTTCAATGGATTCTTTACTGCCTATGTAGAGTATTTCGGAAACACACGACTCTTGTTGATAATGACCTAACTTGGACACCTACACCTTTCAGATGGCTCAACTCATTTGGGGTGGTGAGGGATTGGATTTGCCGGTATGAGACACACACAAGTGGAAACACTTGTCCTCCTCTAGGGAGGGAAGTGCACCCCAACCCGTCCAGTGATGTGGAATTCTAAAGACAGGAGAGTGTGGGTTGCAATAAAGCTTCAAAAGAGGGATAGTCTACTATCTCAAGAGGAAAAACTCCGTATGTAAATGTTGTTGTATATAGTATTTCAAAAAAAAGAGAGAAAGCAGGCCTGTACAAAAATAAAATGCCTGCAAAAGTATGTACATATGTTGTAAAGTCAATAAGCAAGCTTGAGTTCCAAAGTCAAAGATGTGAGCCTGCAGCTGGATGACTTGACTACACTGGTCTTGCATCCTAGGATAGGTAGCTACACTGGCTACCATCCATTCTTCTCTTCATCCCCTCCTCTTAAGCTGGTTGCCACTTGAACTTAGAAGGGAATACCCCGCTCCTCGAGGAAGCAGTTATTGGATTGGGGAATCATTGAGTTGTCATACTGGAGAAGTCAGTTTCTTTGTCATCTAGTTGGGGAGAGACACTATCACTTACACTGTACAAGTCAGATTCATAGTCGTAAGGGTTTGCGTATGAGTTGAAATATTTCTGACCTGGCTATTGAGGAGACTTGAGCACAGTTTCGGGATTCTCAGAGGCTTTTGGATTTCAAATCCGGTTCTCATTAAGGTTCCGACCTAACTAAAATTTCAAAGGTCCGACTTAAGCTCCAAACTTTGATTTTGTGAAGATAAGTTTGATAATTAAACTAAATCCAATTTCTTCTTTTTCTTTTCTTTGTTTTTTTCTTTTCTGCACTTATTGCATAAGTGTAAGCTAGGGACTAGCAAAGGCAAGTATAGGGGGATAATGAATCTACGTTTCATCATCTTTATTCTATCATTTTGGCCTTAAAAAGCCTAGTAAATGCGTGTAAATACTGTTAATCTAGGCATTTTAGCATTCATGCATATGTGTGTAAAAAGTGTACAAAATATTGTTTTTAAAGCCAAAATTATAGAATAAAGAAAAGAAAAGAAAAAGAATAAAATATTGTAAATATTTTATGACTCGAAACCCTGAGACCTAGGCATCTCGAAGACTAGGTCGACAAGGAATAAAGTAGGGGGAGATAAGGGCCAAAATACAATAACAATTCCTTTTGATTCATTCATTCTTTATTCATTTTGGGACCTATTTTTGGTTCCACTTTTTACACTTCAAATAAAGAAACTTTGTACATAAAAGTTGTAGATAATTAAATAAAGAAAAATACAAAATTGATTTCACTCAAAAAAATGTACAGATAAAAAGTTATGATCTGAATAAAATTCTAGAATCCCAACTTCCCAGACCTGTATCTCCCAAATAAAAACTCCGAATGCATCAAACTCACCTTTAGTTGTATATAATTTAAAATAAGCTATTTAATGAAGGTGGTTTCGCATTTGGCGGATCTACGTTTTGAAAGTTGAGTTTTGGACCCCTATTGTATACTTGTACAGATTAAAATATTCATTTTATTATTTATTCCTTATTTTTATAATTTTATAATTTTGTAATTTTGTAAATATTACTTATAATATATTTGTATATTAAAATCAGAATAAAACCTAAATAAAATACAAAAATAAAATACTTGTTTATAATACATAGGTATAATACCTTTAAGCATACCTATATTATCACTACTTTAATTTTATTAAGTGTACAAAATACTTCATAAAAATAAAGTAAAAATAAATTTAAGTATATAAAAATATTATATAAATATATAAAATAATAAACAAAATAAATAAAATTAAAAGTACAAAATAAAATTCAATTAATAAAATATATAGATAAATATACCTATATAAGTCCTAAAAGGTAACTTGTAATTATTAATCTCGAAAAATAAATAAAAATCACCATAAAATAATTTACAAAATTATAAATATTTTTTATGTTTATAACCAAAAAATAATAAAATCTTTTACTATTTCTAAATGAATTTACAAACCTTTTTTCTAAGGTTTTTTCTGGTTGGTCCACGGGACCAACCAGATGTCTTCCTTGGTTGACCTCGGTCAACTCTCTGACCGAGGTCTGGCCTGTGTCAGATCTGCGTTCTTGGTCACTTTCGACCAATTATCGAAGCCACATCTTACATCGTTTCATGATCGACTCTTCACAACTTTTGCTCCTTGAAGACTGGGCATACACGCCCTCAGCTTTTTTCGGGGATTGGATCATCGATCCGCCCGTTTCCGCCTTGCTCTTCATGCTCGTCGCTCATCCATTCAAAACTCCACCCATCGCCTCCTTGGAAACTTGAACCCCATTTGACCAATCTCTGGCTCCCTCATTTGTGCTCTGGACTGGTGGAGGTGACATCACCACCTCCAGCCATCTAGGGAGGCCTTGGGCGTGATCATTTGGTGTCTCCAACATCCATCTCCGGCCACCGCCGTGAGGTTCCATCTCTTGTCTTTCCAAGCCAGTCGAGGTCAATTTTTGCTTATTTATTCGTACTCTTTAGCTAGCCACAGTTAGCAGCTTACTTCTCGCATCCTCTTCCTTAAGATTAGACACGTAGTACCTTCCAGCCACCTCTCGCCGGAGCTTGCTCCGGCGAGCTCTATGTCAGCCACCTACTCCGTCTAAGCGTCTGTGCTTGCCCTGGGAACCTCTACTGTGATTCTCGTTCTTCATTTTCAGGTCCAAGGGCCAAAGGATCCCATCTGAGAACGTTTTTTGTTGAAGGCATGCAACCTGGAGCCATTTTCTTGTCTTGACCCTGCAGCGGCGTACCGGGCCTCATCCGCCCATTTTGGCTCCTCCGCCGGGTCGGGTATCCTTCCACGTACGTCGGGGACCCTCTTGTGCAACAAGGGAGCTTTGGGAGAGGAGACGCGAGCGCGGAGAAGTTCGCTCCTGCGCTTGTTTTCCCAGCTCTTCCACCAAGCGTCTCTGCTGTTGATCCTTGCTCGTTCTTCTTGGGCTACATCCACCGTTGGATCATGCCAACCCAGTGATGAATCCACATTTCATCATCTTTATTTTATCATTTTGACCTCAAAAACCCTAGCAAATGCGTGTAAATACCCTTAATTAGAGCATCTTAGCATTCATGTATATGCATGTAAATAGTGTATAAAATACTGTAATTAAAGCCAAAATTATAGAATAAATAAAAGAAAAGAAAAAGAATAAAATATTGTAAATATTTTATGACCCAAAATCCCGAGACCTAGGCATCTTGATGAATAAAGTAGGGGGAGATAAGGGCTAAATTACAATAAAATTCCTTCATTCTTTAATTCATTTTGGGACCTATTTTTGGTTCCACTTTTTATACCTTAAATAAAGAAACTTTGTACATGAAAGTTGTAGATAATTAAATAAAGAAAAATATAAAATTGATTTCATTCAAAAATCATGTACAGATAAAAAGTTATGGTCTGAATAAAAATCCAGAATCCCAAATTCCCAGACCCGTATCTCATAAGTGAAAACTCCAAATGCATCAAACTCACCTCTAATTGTATATAATTTAAAACAAGCTATTTAATTGCGATGGTTTCGCATTTGGTGGAGCTACAGTTTGAAAGTTGAATTTTGGACACCTATTGTATACTTGTACACATTAAAATATTCTATTTATTATTTATTCATTATTTTTGTATTTTTATATTTTTATAATTATGTAAATATTACTTATAATAATTATGTACATTAAAATCAGAATAAAAACACAAATAAAATACAAAATAAAATACTTGTATATAAAATACATAGGTAATATACCTATAAATATACCTACATAAACTATACTTTTATTTTATTAAGTGTACTAAATATATCAGAAAACTAAAATAAAAATATATTTGAGTACGTAAAAGTAAGTTATAAAGTTATAAAATAATAAATTAAAATAAATAAATTAAAATCAGATAATAAAAATAAATTATTAAAATATATAGGTAATATACCTATAAAGGGTATAAAAGTGAACTTGTAAAAATATACCTCATAAAAATAATTAAAAATCACCATAAAATAATTTATAAAATTCTAAACATTTTTTATTTTATAACCTAAAATTTAATAAATCATTTACTAATTTAATTTGATTTTACAAAACATTTTCCTAGGATTTTTCTTGGTTGATCCACGTGGACCAACCAGGAGGGTCTGAGGGTTGACCAGCGGGTCAACGCTCTAACCCGCTCCCTGTGGCTCTGGAAGCCGTGGTTTTTCCCTCAATTCTCCCATTTTTTAGAGCTCGACCCTTTCACTATTTCATGTCGCGCTCTTCTTGACTTTTCATCCTCTATGATCGAGGATACACGCCCATATGCAACATCGGGGAGAGGGCCGTCGATTCACCCAATAATCCTCGGCCTTTGGAGCGCCAGCACCACAGAGTCAAACCCCTTATATGCCTCCCCTGATTTTCCTTTGAGTTTTTGAACCCCATTTTGTCATGTTTCCTCCACCTTCCTTGCTCCATAGCTCGCCAGAGGTGACAGCTCCGGTTTGAGCCATCCAAGGCGGAGATCTGACGTGGATTGGGCACGTTCCACCCACCTCCGGTGACCCTTCCGTTGAGGTATTTTCAACCTCGGGCCCTGGCCTTTGAGGTGTTTATTTCCCTTTATTTTCCTCGCATTCATCTCGCCATATCCCTAGGATTCGTTTGCATTCGTCAATTTCACGTTTCGCCGTCGATTCACACAATCGAGCCTCTCGCCGGAGCGCTCCTCCGGCCGACCCCCGCCATCGTTATCCTCGCGCCCAGTTTCTCCCCCAACCTTCGAGGCACTTTACCCTCAAAGGTCTAACTTTTTGGTGCAGGTCTTGTTACGTTCAAGAGTGCTTGGAGTCCTTGGTGTTCGCCGGAGAGACCTGGAGGCCTGCAGCTCCTCCGACCTTGCTGGTGCGCGTCGGACGTCCTCTGGCCATCATTTGACCTCCAGCCGATAGAGAAAGACTCCAACTTGCTCTCGAGCTTCCCAACAGCGAAGGGAGGCAGCGGAGAATGTCGTGCGCGGCGGTCGAAACTCGCCGGGCGTTCGTTCTTCGTCCGTTTGTCCTGAGCCCCTCCGAGAGGTTGGATTGCTCTTGTTCCTCAAGACGTACAAGCGTCGTCAGATCTGATATGCCCCAGTTGTCCGATCGTTCCATCAAGTTCTAATCTCAGCCGTTGCGGGCGAAGGGGTATCGCGCCACCGGAGGACGCCACGTGTCTAAGTGGATCTTATCCGCCGTCCGATCCGTTTGTATGAGGGTATTTTGTTGTTTAACCCTCCCCATTTTTGGTATTTAGTTAATAGTGCTGAAACTTTCATTTTCCTCTCATAAGTTTTGTAAAAATTATATTAAGGACCCCCGCACTTTTCTATATTACAACTAGGTCCCCCGCCAGACGCGTGCAAGTCACGCGCGCCTTAGCAATTTTGCAAGGGGACCCTGGGCTTTTGTTTGTATTTAGTTTTGATACTAAAACTTTCACTTGCAGTTAAAATAGTTCTGGCGCATTTGCATAAAGGCCCCCGTGTTTTGTGAATAATACGAGTCAGTCCTCCCCAGGCTCGTGCTTAGCACGTACGTGGGTGGGCTTTTTGTAGTAACCTCCTCACGCCTTTATCATTTTTGTATTTCATCCAGAAACTTGTTTATATAGTTATAAGTTTATGTGAAATTTGCATGTTAGCCCTTTAACTTGTCGCTATTTACAAATAGGCCCCTACCAGGTATTGTATTTTTGCGTGCTTTGTCTATTTATTTCATGCATTGATAAAACCCCAAAAATTCCACAAAAATCGATTTAAGTTCCTATTTCATCACACTTTCATGCCATATTTTTGCATTTAATTTTTATTTTTATTATTTATTAAAAATAAAAAACATGCATTTTCAGTACTGTCTATCTTAGAAAATCCTTAAAAATTAGCTAATATTCTTGGAAAATTCTAAAAAAAATATATATTGTGTATTTTAGTGTCTCCTGGTGTCAGTCCAAAAATCATTAAAAATTTCAAAACAAAAACCTTAAAAATTAGAAAACCCTAAAAATATTTATAAAAATCTAAAAAATTCTATAAAAACCCTAAAAATATAAACTCAGGTCTTGTAGTTGCTATATTTTATTGTCTTTATTTAAAATTAACTTGGGAAAATTTTGTTACTGTTTGCTATTTTTCATTCCCATTTAAATCTCGACCAATAGTTTTATTCATTATTTCTTGTATTTTGACGTTTAAAAATATCAAAAACATTCAGAAAAATTCCCAAAAATCACAAAAACACTATAAAAATATGAAAAGACCAAAAACAATTTATTTTATGATTTTTTTAGCATTTTTACTCATTTTTATAAATACCTTATTCCCATGTTTCTTATATAGCATTTATATTCCAACATTGAAAAAAGAAAATATAAAAATATATAAATTATAAAAAGAAAATATAAAATCAGAAAATTAAAAATAAAAATACAAAATTAAAAATTTAAAAAAAATAAAAATTAAAAACCCACAGAAACATTTGCATTCTTGTAGATAATTAATCACATCACACACTTTGCTTTTGCTTGATCTATCCTGCTTGCTCCCTGTGTTCGACCTCTACATACTTACACCTATACATATGTTTGTAGAGTTAATAATAAATTTGACTCCACATTTATTTTTCATTGCTTGATTCTTATCTTGTGGGTTCATTGTTGACTTTAGTCCGGATTCATTGAGGGTCGTCGCAACGACACTGTTTTCTTCGCTTTGTGCGAGATATTTAGACCCCCTTGAATTTTGGCTAAATCACCCAGCACCGTCGATCTCCAGCAGGCGATCTAATCGTGGCCTTCTGATTTCGAACTGTTATCGCTTGACGTGGGTTCGACATGCGGTAAAGTAAAAGAAGATCCGTCGTCCTCTAGCGCCCGAGTGGGGTATTTTGCACATCTGCCCCCTGCTATTTTTTTGTAATAGTTATTTAGTATAAACACTTTCATCATCCATTCATTTGTTTTTGTAATATTTACAAGTAGCCCCCCAGAACTTTCAGATATTTCAACTAGGTCCCTCGCCACGTCACCTCACGTGCTTGTGCGCGTGAGTGAAGGGCATTTTGCAGAGGGAACCCTGTGGGTTTACTTATTTCAGTATAGTATAAAAAACATTTATTCACGGTTAAATATTTTTGGATGTTTTGCATTATAGCCCCCTAAGTTTTGGAAGTTTACATTTGTGCCCCTGCCAGGTCGCGTGCGTGTACACGTGGGTTTGGATTTTTTCACTTGTACCCCTACGGGTTTAGTGATTATTATTTAGTCCTTAAAAGTCTAATTGCAGTATATATTTTGTGTGGAAATTGCACTTTGGCCCCTGAACTTTTCTATATTTGCAAAAATGCCCTTGCTAGTGCGATTTTTCTCTTTGTTATTTCTAATTATTGCATGCATCTCTAAAACTCTAAAAAATCTACAAAAATTATCTTATGTTCCTGTTGCATCATATTATCACTCCATATTTTTATTTTGCATATTTATTGCATCTTATTATTTATAAAAAATCCAAAAATATGCATTTTCAGTACTGTTTGTATTATAAAATCCATAAAAATTATAAAAACATCTCAGAAAATTCTCAAAAAATATATTTTGCTTATTTTAGTGTCTTTTAACTCCAGTCCAAAAATCACTAAAAAATACAAACGAAAACTCCTAAAATTAGAAAAGACCAAAACTCTTCAAAAAATATTTAAAATCCATAAAAAATCCTAAAAATATAAACTCTGTTCCTGAATTTTCTTTGTTTTATTATCTTTAATTGAAAATTAATTTGGGAAATTTTGATCACTGATTATTATTTTTCATTCCCTTTTTTATTCCAACCCTTAATTTATTTCACTGTTTACTAGTATTTCTGACTTTATAAATACCAAAAAAAATCTGAAAATATAGAAAAATCACAAAAACATTAGAAAATTTTCCTGATTTTAGAGTATTTTACCTATTTTTATAAATACCTTATCCTCCTCTTTCTTACTTTATATATATATATTCTATAATTGAAAAAGAAAATACAAAAATATAAAATATAAAAAGAAAATATAAAATCACAAAATTAAAAATCAAAATATAAAAATATAAAATCAAAATAAATAAAAAAACTTATAAAATCTAAAACCCACAAAACATAGCATAGATAGTAAAATCATCACATTCACACATTTTGTGCATCACTGCCCCATTCTACCTGTCTGCACCCTATGTTCGACCTCTACACATACTTGCACCTATACACATCTTGTTGTAGAGTTATAATAAATGTTAACTCCGCACATTTACTTTCATTTCTTGAATTACTTGTTGTGGGTTAATTGTTGTTTGAATTTGAGATTTCCTTGCGGGTTCCCTCAGCAACATCGTGATCCCGCCTTGTGTGGACTACTTTAGACACGTGGAAAATCTCATTCAACATACCCCAATCATACTAGGATGACCTTTTATGGCGACAGCGAAGGCTGTTTCCGACTATGGAACCAGGAAGGTGTACTTTCTCGTCTAGGGCGAAATTATACATATAGAGATGATCCAAGATCAGAACTCTAGAGCAGTTGGATCAGAGCGAGCATCTGATGATGACTCCGACAGTCATCAGGATTGTGACTTCATGCAAACCGATGATGAGGCCGTCTGGGTCGAACCGAGTACCCAATCTTTCATTCCACCTTCAGTTGAAGCTGAGATTCAGATATCCGAGGATGTGAGATTGGAGAGCACAATCCTAGAATAGAACATCAAGAATCTTGACAGAGACGATTCTGATACTTTTTCAGATCATTCAGACATTCTATATCCCTCCGAGTCAGAAGTGAACACTCATAGCTGTCAGTCATCCGCAGATCATTCTGATTCTGACGATGTTGATTGGCAGTGTTTCGCCGAATTCTTATCACTTCAGACTTCATCTACAGAGCCTACAACCAGTCTGGAGATCGAATTAGAACAGAATATCCAACCATCTATAGATCTTTCTGAGTCAGAGCAGGCAGAGTTCACGCACATCGATCTAGCAACCCACACCCAAGCTCTAATCAAACCCGCCCTCCCTGCTCCTTCTCCCCCTGAGCTTAAACCTTTACCTCAAAGCATGAAGTATTGATTCCTTGCTGGTGAATCGAAAATGTTTCCGGTCAACATCTTTTCCAATCTGACCGAAGATCAAGGATCCCATCAGATGGCAATTCTTGAAAAGAACCGCAAGTTGATCGGGTGGTCAGTAGCCGATCTCCATTGGATTAGTCCGGCTCTATGCTCCCACCACAACTTCCTCGAGGATGACGCTAAGCCATCTCGTGAGTTTCAGTGCAGGCTGAACCTGAATCTTCGAGAGGTGGTTATGAAGGAAATATCCAACTGGTGGAGCGCCGATTTTATCTATCCCATCTCCGACTCGAAATGGGTTATTCCTTTGCATGTGGTACCCAAGAAGACGGGTATCACCACCGTGATCAATGAGGACGGAGAGGAGATCGCTACCCGAGTACCGACGTCTTGGCACGTCTGTGTGGACTACAGATGTTTGAATCAGGCGACCAAGAATGACCACTTCCCGCTACCGTTCATCGATCAGATCATCTAACGGTTAGCTGGGAAGAGCCATTATTGCTTCCTTGATGGGTATTCGGGATATAATCAAGTGGCCATTGCTCATAAAGACCACGAAAAGACAACATTCACCTGTCCGTTCAGAACGTATGCTTTCAAACAGATGCCTTTTGGATTATGTAATGCTCCGGCTACATTCCAGAGGTGCATGCTTTCGATATTCGCGGGCATGGTAGGAGATATCTTGGAGGTCTTCATGGACGATTTCTCGGTCTATGGCGATAATTTCGATTCATGCCTTTCTATCCTATACCGCGTGCCTCAGAGGTGCACGAAGCTTAACCTCGTGCTTTCTTGGGAGAAGAGTCATTTCATGATGACTCAAGGTACAGTCCTTGGTCACATCATCTCCAACCGGGGCATGGAGGTGGACCCAGCCAAGGTGGATATCATAAAGAAACTCAATCCACCGTCCAATATGAAACAGTTTCGGTCATTCCTTGGCATGTCGGTTTCTACCGACGTTTCATACGAGACTTCAGTAAAATTGCCCGACCCTTGTCTGATCTTCTGGAGAAAGACACCGAGTTTATCATTGATGATAAGTGTCTTTCGGCTTTCTAAACTCTCAAGAACATGGTTGTAGAGGCTCCTGTCCTTCAGCCACCCGATTGGTCTCTCCCATTCGAGATCATGATGGATGCCTCCGATTTTGCTGTTAGGGCTGTGTTGGGACAGAGGAGGGACGACCTTCCGTACACCATACACTACGCTAGCATAACTTTGGATTCCGTGCAGTGGAATTACACAGTTACAGAGAAAGAGATGCTCGTCGTAGTATTTGCCTTAGACAAATTCAGGTCCCACATCTTAGGCTCAAAAATCACAATCTTCACAGATTACACCGCTGATGACCGAGGAAACCCATCAAGACCCGGGTGAAGGTATAAAAACACAGGTCATTGCGACCCGGATCTCGATGACTCAGTTAACAAGAAGATCAGACCACCAAATCAAAAATAAATCAATCAAGCACGAATAGCGGTCTTCGCTATTTATTTAACCTGGTATAGTGACCAGGGTCGAACTCAAGGAGCACGGGTTGGCCGGATCAGCCTACGAAGTAGTCGAGAATAAAAACATAAAGAAAGTGATTTTTGGTGGATTTTATAAGTTTTTAAATTTTTTTTGGATTTTTAATTATGAAGAAAATGTAAAAAGAAAACAAAATGAACTCAAACCACAAATTATTAAACACTCCAAAATAACTCAAAAAATTCAAATAAAATTATTTTTGTGTTTTATATATTTTCAAATGTTTTTGGTGATTTTTCTAATATTTTTTAATTTTTAGTTGATTTTGTAAAAAAAGAAAAATTTTGAAAATCAGAATCAATGTTCAGTCAGATTTGAAAGGCTAATTAAAAATAGATAATTAGCCTATAAAAATCTAAAGGCAATTTTAATGAAAAGTAAAAATGAAAACTAAGCTACTGAAGCTAAAATTGCAATTTTTTTTTATAGAAATTTTAATGTTTTTATAAGGTTTTTAGGGTTTTATATTTTTTATAGGTTTTATAAATTCAAACAAGACAAAAATTGGACAGAAGCTAGAAAATACTAAAAAAAACTATACCTAATTTTTTTTAGAATTTTTAGATGAGTTTTTGTATTTTAATGTATTTTATAAACGAAACAGAAGAAAAAATAAGGTTTTTTATTTTTTAAAAATAACAAAAAGCAACAAAAATGTCCCAAAATTTTTGTGAAATTTTTACATAGTGGTAGGAGCCACATTTCCAAATTTCACAAGGTTTGAATTTTATTTGGTATTTTATTCAACCAATAGAGGACACACAACACATAGGGACCAAAGTGTAAGAAAAACTAAGTTCCAGGGCCAATGGGTAACACGCATCAAAAGTCTAGGGCTAAGATTGCAAAAAGTCCAAACAAGCACGCGGCACACACGTGATGGGCACACAGAGGGGTATTTCTGTAATTCCTATTTATAAAATACCAATCAGTAACAACCAGAAAGTTCAGATCCCTTACATGTAATTTACCCAAAACTCACGTGTCGAAGCACGTGTTCCATACACATAGGGACTAAATAGCAATATCTTAGAAGACTAGGGTCCAAGTTGCAAATTACCCAAACTAAAAACAACTATATAAACTATTTACAGGGCTAAACTATAACAACGAAAAGAAGAGGGGCCTAAGGGATATTACCCCATTATTGAGATCCATGGCTGAAGGGGAGCCACGTGTAAGATCTGACGGCTGAGAACAGACGACGCCCCTTCACTGATGGACGTCCTGGATCGAGTCCCAGATGGATCGGACGGTGGAGACCTCTCGCGAACGGATGGCAACGATTAGAACTGAAGCAGAAACTCGATCGGACGGCGGAGGAGGATCTTGGATGAACTAGACATTGACGAGGTTCCCCGGGCTCGTGTGTGCGCTAGGGAGGTCCTCCGGTGCTGCTGGAATGGGCGAAACGCTCCTGGAGGTGGTCCGCAGTTGATGGCGAGCTCAGATGGAGCCAGTAGGTCCTGGAGGACCCCGGCGAAGCTCGAGACCTGGAGCACCTGTGCTCGAGTATTCAGACCTCCAGACGAGGTCCTGATGCAATGATTCTGCAGAGAAGGAAAGCTGGGTCGAGGGCAAAGTGTCGCGACCCGGTTACAAGCGAAGTGGGTGGTCGGGTGAGTCAGGGTGTGGGTCTCTAACGAGCAGCGGCGGAGGAGGCCCGGGTTTCCTATTCCATGACGAACTAGGATGGTCGAAGGGGTGAAGAAGGTGCAGAGAAGTCTAATGAAGGTGATACAATGGTCGGATAGTCGAAAGGGTGATCAGAGCGGAGTGGAATGGCCGGCGGAGGTCGGCGGTGCAAAATTGAAAATTGGGAATGGAAGCTAACCTAAGGGGTATAGAGGCTACCTGATGATCGCAGACGTCTGTGCTAGAGGTGGGTTACCTCCTGGGGTCCTTGCCTCAATGGAGCGATGTCTCCAGAGGCTCGAGCTCCGATGGGCGGAGCACATTGGTGATGACCACCGGACCTGGGGCTAGGGCGCTTCAATCCTCACTGCAACACCTCCTATGAATTGTTGTCACTCAATGCAAGAAGGTGGAGGTCATAGGTGTCTGAAATAGTGGCCGAAGGTGCGTGAAATGGCAGAAGGAGGCGACACTTTATACTGGTAGGGGTCCAACAAGAGTGGAGTCGGGCAAGCAAATTGGAGCACGGACCCCTAGGAAGAACATCGGGCGTGGATCATGGATGATTCGTGGATAATCGGGGCCCAGGGTTTAAAGAAATGGTTAACGGATTGTGACACGAAAAATCGACGAAGTTGGGTCAAAAGCACAGATCCGCGAAGGTGTGGTCCTGGGGGGAGAGTTGACCGGGGGTCAACAATCACCCGTGGACCAATGGGAAAAATCCATTGGAAAAAGATTTGGAAAATCAAAATAAAATAGGAAATGACTTTATTTAAAAATATTTACAAAATGAAAATTGTTTATTAATTTATAAAATTATTTTATGACATTTATTTATTTTTTTGAAAAATAAATTATGTATTTACAAAGTATATTATTATATATAGGTATAAATACCTATGTATTTTTTAATTTTATTTTTAATTATTTTATTTATGTACAATTATTTCAATTTTATATCTTATTTATTTACAACATAAAATTTGGAATTTAAAAATATTTTTATTTGATTTTTATTAATTATTTCCAAGGGTAAAATAAATACCTCTTTTATTTTATATACATGGTATATGTACACTTATGAGAGAGAAATTATTTCTTTTGCTTTTTCATTTTTCCCTTTTTTATTTTATTTTTATAAATGTATAGAAAATATGGGGAACACATAAATATTTTTATTTTTAGAAAATAAAATATTTACATCAAGAGGGGGTTTGTACAAGGCTGAGTCCCCCTATCTCTCTCTACTTATTTTATTTTGTGGTCAGACCCATATTGAGCTTTCCCTTGGGTTCAAGTCACTCAATATTTATTCTAAATATTTCCCTCTTTTTCTTTATTTCTTTATTATTTTATTTTTGCACAAAATCATGCTAATTATGAGTATTTACACAATGCACGTTTTTTAATAATTTATTTTATTTACAAACATATACATGGTGTTTTGCAAAGGTTTTTAGCTAAAATAAAAGAATAAAGAGTGATGAATGAGGATTCATCACCCCCCCCCCCCATACTTAACTTTGCTAGTCCCTTAGCAAACACTTATTTGAAAAAGAAGTGAAAAGGAAAAGAAAAAGAAAAAGAGGGGAAAAATGAATGAATCAATGCTGAATATTAAACTTGCCTTCATTAAATTGAAGTATGGAGCTCAGTCAGATCTTTGGATTATTAATGTGTCGGAACCTTATTCAGACTTAGGTTTAAAACTCAACAGCCTCTATGTTCCATTAATCTATAGTCAAGACTCCTCAACAATCCAGATCAGAACAAGTCTACATACACAAACCCTGAAGACCAAGAATCTTTTCTTGTACTATGTAAGTGAGGTATAGCTCTCCACCTCAGAAGTAGCAAGATGACAACCATCCCCAAAAAGGTAACTCTAAGACCCTAGTCTGGCCACTCTTTCCTCGAGGAGCGGGGTATTCCCTTCTAAGTTCAAGTTCAACTGGCTCAAGAAGAGGGGGAAGAAGAGAATGGACCATGGCCAGTGTAGCCATGTATCCTTGGGAGCTCAACAGGTGTAGCTAAGTCTCCCTGCTGCAAGCTTCATAAGATGGAACATGAATACCATGCTTTGCTTATTGCACTATATACACTCCGGTGGGATTATCATTTTCTATCAGACCCACCACTTTTTTGGAGTTATTTTATTTTCTTTTTGCATTTTTTTGATGTGCATATATACAACATATATACAAAGTGCAACATATATTCATAAGGAGTTTTTCCTCTTGAGCCAGTAGACTATCCCTCTTTTGAAGCATTATTGCAACCCACACCTCCTGTCGTTAGACCTCATGGCAACCAAACCAAGTTGAGACGCACTTCCTTCACTATAAGAAGAAGAGAGATTCCTCCTAGAAGTACTACCGTCATGTGCTACCCCAAGTCAAGGAAGACTGCCTCCTCACCACCTCATCCGTAGAGAGCTTGGTGTAAAGTGCTAGTCCAAGTAAAGCCATCATACATAAGATTCATGTGTGTGTTGTTAAGTGCTCTATTTAGGCTCATCGAGATGACATATGATCATAGCCTCGTGGACTCAAAGAGCTAATTCACCATGGACCTGAAAAGTCTCAACCCTAAGACCTATAAGGTTCCTCTTAGAATTAGGTGGATTAAGATCTTAACCATGCTCCATTTTTCAATTTAATTCCAGTCTAGTTTAAATGTCAACTATGATTCAGGAAGAACTATACAAGTATTTACAAAAATGCAATTTACAAAATATTTACACATGTGCAAAATTTTTGAAAAATGTTTTGAAAACATGGATGTATGCATGAATGCAAGTTTTGCAAATATTTACACAGATTTACACAAGGTTTTTGCAAACTTTTGATTTTTAAAACATTTTAAAAAAATTTTGTACTATATACATAATTTTGATATCAAAATATTTCTAAGCTATTTACACAAAAGATTTTTACAAACATTTTTACAAAATAATTTGTACACTT
The DNA here is from genome assembly GCA_037367405.1 of Ottelia alismoides. NCBI lineage: Eukaryota > Viridiplantae > Streptophyta > Magnoliopsida > Alismatales > Hydrocharitaceae > Ottelia > Ottelia alismoides. Next base: position 636,191 of record JAZKJV010001458.1, on the reverse strand, counting down.
GCTATGTATGTGTAATAAAAGAATTTTATTTACAAGGAAAATTTTTTAGTTTTTATGGATTTTTGGGTTTTAGCCATTTTTATTTATTAACACACTCACACAAAGTACGAGTTATGGCTAAAGTATATATGAAATATATACGACACCCCCTATACTTAGCTCAAAAGACGCCCTCAGAGTCAAGAGCGATGAAGAAGACATAACTCGTGCTTAGTATAGGGAAGTGAAAAGGAAGGCTATATACAAAGATGAATGAAAGAATAGAAATGCAAGAAGAAACTCGAGGTTTCCCCCTATACTTGGGATCAAGTAATCCTAAGTATAGCAGGCTGTACACAAAGGGAAATCTGTGTGAGAATGTACAGGGTCTACCTCCCCTATACTTAGGGTAAAATATCCCTAAGTATAGGAAGCAAAACAGAAATAGAAATGAATCAAAAAGGAACTCGAAAGTCTCACACCCCCTATACTTAGGGTATAGCAACGTCGATGATGGAAATGGGGTGTTGGACTGAAGAATAGTGTGATATAGACATCTGGATCTATACAAGTCAGAAGAACAGTGATAATCAAGCGTGAGATGCAATAGATGTGAGTCAAGCGACCACATCTCACGTAAAATGAATCTGGGCAACGTCAACGACTAGAGGCTCATGATCTAGATATGGTTTGAGCTACTGCCCGTTAACACGAAAGGTACTCTCAGAAGACAACTCAGATATATCAATACTCCCATTATCGTGTACCTTTCTAACCAAATAGGGTCCTTTCCATTTGCTCTGTAGCTTCCCTGGAAATAATCTCAACATGGCATCGAACAACCATACGCGTTGTCCTGGCTCAAACTAATTGTGGCTGATATGAGAATCATGCCACTCCTTCACTCTCTCCTTGTTCTGTAGGCTGCTCGAAAAGGCTGCATCACGTAGCTCCTCCAAGGCCGCTAACTCTGCCCTCCTCTGATCTCCTATACTCACTGGATCCATGATAATATCTGTGACTGCCCAGAGTGACCTATGTCTAAGCTCAACAGGTAAATGGCAGGGCTTGCCATAAACGAGGCGAAAGGGAGACGTACCTAACAGTGTCTTAAAGGATGTCCGATGTGCCCATAAGACCGAGTCCAAAAGCTGTGACAAATCCTTTCGGTCAGGGCAGACGACCTTCTGCAATATAGTCTTGATCTCCCTGTTTGACACTTCAGCAAGACCATTGGTCTGAGGATGATACGGTGTGGCTACTCGATGGTCTATGCTGAACTCGCTGGCAAGGGCCTTACCTTGTCGATGACGAAAAGAGACCCCCCGTCAGATATCAAAACTCTAGGAACCCCAAACCGTGAAATGATATTTTTCCTCAAAAATCTACAAATAGTCCTAGCATCTGCGGTTCGGGTGGGGATGGCCTCAACCCAACGACTAACATAATCCACAGCCAACAGAATGTACTCAAATCCCTGACTCTTAGGGAATGGACCCATGAAATCGATGCCCTATGCGTCAAAAACCTCACAGAAGTGAATGGGTTGCATCGACATCATATCACGCTGTCCACAAGTGCCCATCCTCTGACAGTCAGTACACCTCTTCACGAACTCATCAGAGTCCTTGAAGAGGGTAGGCCACCATAGGCCGGATTGGAGCACTTTCTGTGCCGTTCTCCTCCCAGAGTGATGTCCTCTGATGAATACCCATTCATCACTCTTTATTCTTTTATTTTAGCTACAAAACCTATGCAAAACACATTCAGATAGGTGTAAATAGTAATAATTATCATTCAACATGCATTTTTTAATTATGAATAATTAGCATGTTTTTGTGCATAAATAAAAGAATAAAGAAATAAAAGAAAAAGAGGGAGATATTTAGAATAAATATTGAGCGACCTAATCCCAAGGGAGGGCTCAGCATGGGCCTGACCGCATAAAAACCCAAGTAGAGAGAGATAAGGAAGCTCATGTGTGTACATAGATACCTGTATATAAATAAAAATATTTTCCTCTAAAGAAAACAAAAATATATTTTTGTAAATACGTATATATTTGTAAATATTAAATTAAAATAAAAATGAGAAAAAATTAAAAGAACTTAAAAATCCCTTCACCATTGTACATAAGCCATGTATATAGAAACCACTTACCTATTTATTTCTCCCTATAAATAAATAAATAAAATTCCACAAAAATTTCTACATATTCCTTATCTCATAATGTAAATAAATAAAATAAAACCATAAAAAGAAAAATAAAATAAAAAGAAATAAAAATAAAAACAAAACCTACATTGTATATATACCATGTACATTGATGTATATAAATATTTATTTACCCCTTGTAAATAAATAATAAAAATAAAATAAAAATATCAAATTATTCTAAAAATTTATTTTATAAATAAATAAAATATAAAATTGGAATAAAATGTACAAAAATAAATAATTAAAAATCAAAAAAATTAAAAATGAATATTGTATATACCTATATATATTAATCATAATTTGTAAATACATAATTTTTATTTCAAAAAAATAATAAAAATCTCAAAAAAATAATTTCAAAATAAAGAAACATTTTTCATGTTTTAACTTTTTCAAAATTCGGCCATTTACTATTTATTATTTAATTTACAAATAATTAATAAGTGGCGTGCTCTGATTGGTCCACGGGGGATGTTGACCCCCGCTCAACTCTCCCCCCAGGACCACCAGAGCCGGATATTGTTGCCCCGACCCATTTTCTCTAATTTATTGTCACTTGATCCGATTGCCAAACCCCTTAACCCCGGGTCCTAATCCTTCCTGGTACATCCGTGATCCACGCCCGGGGTGGGTTTTTGGGATCCGAGCTCCGATCTGATCGCCCGATCCTCGTTTAGCCGGACCCCTAGTTGTATATAATCTCAGCTCCGGCAGCCATTTCATGCCATCTTTGGCGTCGCCCCTTCCACCCAGGACCTCTACCCGATTCCTCTGAGTGACAGCCTTGGACCAGAGTGTTGCAGAGAGGCGGAGGAGCACTGCGTCACTGATCCGGCGGCGTTTCGCCGCCGTGCACCGCCCAGAGCTGCACCAGAGCCTCGGGCTATCGACGACCCTTGAGGCTACGACCCGAGCTCTAGGAGCTCATCCCCAATCGACCACAGTCACCAGTTGAGCCTAGTTCTTTCTATCTTGCTCGAATTTCTGAGTTCGCCCAAATCTATTCTTCGTCGTCGTTCATCGATTAGGACCATTCCGACCATCATTCCGACCATCCAAATCTACCATCATAATCGCCATCCTCCCCTGCACGTTCTTCACCCATCCATCCAACCCAGTTTGCCCCGGAACTAGGAGTCGATCTCCCTCGCCGTCGCATCGACGGAGATCATCCGCCCCGACGCACCAGCCACCCATTTCACCTCTAACTGGGTCGAGGTAGTTTGCCCTCGACCCAGGAGTCTTCCTGTGTTACTTTTCAGGTCAGAGAGGTCCATCTGAGGACCTCACCTTCCAGGCACAGGAGCTCAGCCTCGCCATCGTCTCCGGAGCTCCTCGGAGCCTCCCGGCCTCATCGGAGAGGCGCATCAGCTGCGAAGTGTCTTGGCGAATCTATTCCGCACCTTATCAGCAGCGGAGGAGGCATCCAGCGTGAGTATCGGACTAGCCACCTGTTCTTGGAGCACCTTCCTCAGCCGTCCATTCAGCCCTCCTGCTCCAGATGTGATCTCATCCATTCATTTGAGGAGCCACGCCACTGTCCGATCCATTGGAGGCTTGATCAGGACCGCACGATCAGACAAAGAGGCGTCCTTGAGCCATCACCGTCCGATCTCCACGTGCCCTCTTCCGAGCCGTTGATCTAGCAAGGGTTTTACCACTGCACACCTTAGCCGTCAGATCCTCCACTTGGGAGGCCCTCAGCCGTCCGATCCGAGCGGAAGTCCTTCGAAGAGGCGCCGCTACTTCTAGCTATTAGATCTTCCACGTGGCGTCGCTCCAGCCCTCGGATAATAAGGGGTAAATATCACTTAGGCCCCCTCCTGTTTTGTTTTTATTGTTTAGTCCTGTAATTAGTTTAGTTAGTTCTTTTATTTTTGTAAAAATTGCACTGAAGATCTGGTCCTTTATTTTATTTCCATTTCATCCCTGTGAATGTTGGACGCGTGCATCGTCACGTGATTTATGTGAAAATTGCATGATATGGGCTTGTAGATTCCGGGTGTTAACGAATGAAATATAGTTTTTGAAAGTTGCAATTATGCCCCTATGAATGGTTTATTTAACATGTGCTGAATCTTTTGGGCATTTTGCAATACCTTCCCTGGACTTTTAGCACATGTTGCTAAAAAGTCCCTAGAAGTATTTTTACTGCATATTGGACCTTCTGTGCCCAGTACACGTGCCTGACGCATGAGAACTTGGAGATTTTGCACGAGGACCCCCCCCATTTCTGATTTTGTTACTCTTTGTCCCATGGACTATACTTTCATTGCAACTAGGTCCCTGTGCACTGTTTGTTTATTTTTTATTTTAATAAAATATCAAAATTAATCCAAATTGCGTGAAAATTGGATATGTGGCTCCTGCCACTGTGTAAAATTTTTAGCAATTTTTGGGTACATTTTTTAGCCCTTCTAGTATTTTTAAAAATTCGAAAACCTTCATTTTTCTGTTTGTTCATATTATAAAATTCAAAAAAATTATAAAAACCCTTAAAAAATTCTAAAGAATTCATATTTTGTGTGTTTTTGTGTGTTTGATTTTCTTTCCATTTTTGGTTATTTTTGGATTGATAAAAACTATAAAAATTTAAAAAATCCTTAAAAACCCATAAAAATTCTAAAAAATCATTGAAAATCCAAACATTAATAAACTCTTTTTCTGAATTTTCCTTTTTGTTTATACTTTCCAGAGAAATACTTCCAGGCTATTTTAGGACCATTTTATATTTTATTTTGGTCCTTGAAACCTGGCTGGACAGTAGCATTGTTTTTATTCCTTCTTTCATTTTTATAAAACTCTGTAAAAATCATAAAATTATCAAAAATTCACTAATAATAGTAAAAAAATCCACAAAACTTAAAAACATTTTTGTTTGAATTTTTAGATCTTTTTAGAGTAATTAAATAAATTGTTGTTTACGCTTGTTTTTACCTTTTTATTATTTTTCTTCATAATTAAAAATCTAAAAAAAATATAAAAACATTAAAAATCCACCAAAAAATATTTGTTTTATTTTCTTTGTTTTTAGACTACTTCGTGGGCCGCAAGGCCAATCCGCGCTCCCTGAGTCCGACCTTGGGTGCTACAACAGGCTAATCTCATAGCCAGGACCACTAGTTGTTTTTCTTTGATTTTCTATCTCTGTTTAGTGGTATGTTTCATATTTTTCTTGTTGATCCGATTGATCTCCGAGATCTGGGTCACAACGACCCTAGCTCTATTTTTATTCACCCGAGTCTCGGTGATTTTTCGGGCCATCCTAGAGTGATGGAGCACTTTCTGTGCCGTTCTCCTCCCAGAGTGATGTCCTCCTGCCTCAAGCTTGTGGCAGTAAGTGAGGACGCTGTGGTGCTCCTCTTGAGGAATGCACCTATGCCAGACACTATCCCCTCCTTCATGATAAAGGACGGGATCCTCCCAATGGTATAACTTGGCCTTCGCAAGGAAGGTCTCAAGTCTCTGCCTGGGCCAATCTTATGGGACTTTCTTAGCAACAAGAAAGTTCACAATATCAGCGGGAGAGAGGCGATAGCAAGGATCACCTCATATGGGAAGGTCTCACAAATAGGCTCGATCTGCTCAGAATCCTCAAGATACTCCAATCAGGAGAGATGATATGCCACCACATTCTTGACTCCAAGCTTGTCCTTAATCTCTATGTCAAACTCCTGGAGAGGAAGGATCCATCTGGTCAATCTGGCTTTGGCATCCTTCTTTGCCATGAGGTACCGGATGGCGGTATGATCAGTGAAGATGGTCACTCTAGATCCAATGATGTAAGATCTGAACTTATATAGGGTGAACACTACGGCTAGCATCTCCTTCTCAGTGACGGTGTAGTTCCGCTAGCAGCATCAAAAGTCCAGCTAGCGTAGTGAATAGCAAAGGGGACTCCATCCCTCCTCTGTCCCAGCACGACCCCTACGGCAAAATTGGAGGGATCCATCACGATCTCAAATGGGAGAGACCAATCAGGCGGCTGCAGGACAGGAGCCTCTACAACTAGACTCTTGAGAGTCTCGAATGACGCTAGACACTTATCATCCACAATGAATTCAGTGTCTGTCATCAACAGATCAGTCAACGGTCGGGCAATCCGGCTGAAATCATGTATGAATCGTCGGTAGAAACTGACGTGCCCTAAAAATGACCGTAACTGCCGCAAGTTGGACGGTGGACTGAGTTTCCTAATGATATCCACCTTGGTCGGATCAACCTCCATGCCCCAGTTGGAGATGATATGGACAAGCACCGTCCCTTGAGTCACCATGAAGTGACTCTTCTCCCAAGAAAGCACCAGGTGCACCTCAAAACATCGCTTGAGGATGCGGTCTAGGCAGTCAAGACAAGAATCGAATCCATCGCCCTAAACTGAAAAGTCGTCCATGAAGACCTCCAAGCACTCCCCCACCATGTCCAAAAAGATGGACAACATGCACCTCTGGAATGTCGCCGGAGCGTTGCACAATCCGAAGGGCATCCGTCTGAAAGCATATGTCCCAAAGGGACAGGTGAAGGTAGTCTTGTCCTGGTCCTCTGGCACAATGGCCACCTAGTTGTATCCAGAGTACCCGTCTAAAAAGAAGTAATGGATCTTCCCTGCCAGTCTCTCTATAATCTGATCAATAAAGGGCAGGGGGAAATGATCATTCTTAGTGGCCTGGTTCAATCATCTGTAGTCCACACAGACCCGCCAAGAAGTGGGTACTCGGGTAGCGATCTCCTCTCCATACTCACTAACAACTGTGGTGATGCTCGTCTTCTTGGGCACTACATGCAATGGACTGACCCACTTGGAGTCGGAGATGGGGTATATAAAATCGACGCTCCACCATTTCGAGATCTCCATCATGACAACATCTCTAAAGTTCAGGTTCAGCTGCCGCTGGAACTCACATGATGGATTTGTGTCCTCCTCGAGATAGATATGGTGGGAGCACAGGGCCGGACTTATCCCCTGGAGATTGGCTACACTCCTTCCAATCGCCTTGCAGTTCTTTTCAAGAACCCCCATCAGACGGGATTCCTTCTCTCCAATCAAATCCGCTGAGATAATGACTGGGTACATCTCATGCTCGCCCGCAAGGAATTGATACTTCAGCGATGATGGAAGCGGTTTCAGCTCTGGACAACACGGTGCTGGTCGATCTGGCCTCTGAAAGGTCTGAGTGAATGCGGCCAAATCTGCATGGGAGAATGAGAACTCTCGCTCGCAATCTGAATAAAGCGAAGGTTGCTCTGCTGGTGTGTCTCTGCTCTGTGTGGAATCGGCCTCCTCCCTAGCTGTTGGCTCTGTAGAAGTCAGATATGGTATCAAGTCATCAAACATAGCCCATTCGAAATCTGACTCCAAGGGATTTGTATCAGAATCACAAAAATGTGCCTCACGATCGGGAACCAGCTCTGCTGCGTGAGATGTATCCTGGACCAGGGGTGCACTCTCCAAGCTCTCCTCTGCTATCATCTGTGCATCAGCAAACTCTGAAGGTGAGAGGATGGCCTATGCTGCTGGATCTGCCCAAACTTCCTCGTCATCTGTGATCACAAAGTCACAGTCCTGGTGGATGTCTCACCCTACCTCTGTCATCTGCTCTGAATCTGAAGTCGGCTCGGAGCAAGCTGAATCTCTGGCTCTAGTCTCCTCGATCGTCTCTATTTGTACACTCTCTCCCTCGATGCGAAAGTATACCTTCCCACTATCATGATCGGACATGCCTTGGGTGTGGCCAAGAACGGGCATCCTAAAATGATGGGGGTATCGATCACGGACTCAGGGATCTCCATGTCCAACACAACGAAGTCCGCGGGGAATTTCAGGCCATGAATCGTGATGACAACATCCTTCAGTAACCCCTTCGGCCTCTTGACAGATCGATCAACAAATTGAAGGACCGTCCTGCTCTGTCGTAGAGGGCCCAACTCAAAGCGGTCGAGTAGGGCTGCTGGAAGTAGGTTAATCGAAGACCCGCTGTCTAATAGAGTACGATCAAACCTCTGCTCCTGAATGTGGCATCTGACATACGGGGCTTCTACATCTGGCCTCTTGGCTGGCAGACGGTTTTGGATCGCAAAGCATGTGGCGCGAGTGAGCACATGGATCTCTGACTGGTGGTTCCTCCTCTTCCTCCGAACTATGGCCCTGTCTCTGAGTGATCTCTGGAAGAGAGGGATGTGCTCCAAGGCCTCCTATAGAGTCAGTTGTATCTGAAATCTGTCCATCATATGCTGGCTGAACTCTAGCTGGTGGGACTTTTTTGGGTCTTTTTTGGTCCCCTTTGCCAAGCGGAGTGCTTGGGGGAAGGGGACTGCTGGGTCCTTCTCAGATGAAGGACTAGGAGAGGGTCTGGGCTGCTCAAGCAAGACAGAATCCATACGTACATCATCAATCACTATAGGTGGATCGGAATAAATCAGACCCTTTGCTTTATTCACAGAAATGTCCTGAGGTGCATGCACAGAAGGAAAAACAACAGGACTAGCTATAGTAGTAATGGTGGCCTCTGCACCACCCTTGGCATCTAGATCCGCGGCCTCAGTACCGCGCTCTAGCTCGGCAACAAGTATGGTGGCATCAGTACCACCTCCTCCTTCTGGCAAAACAACAGCCTCAGTAACGTCGGTTGGATCAACATCCGTGGTGGCGTCAACACCACTGTCATCATCTCTAGTGGCATCAGCATCGCTCTCCTCCTCGCTTGGTTCTCCTGAAGTAGCATCGAGTCATTGCTCAGACGAGGCGCCGCCTGCTAGCATCCTACCGCTCCTAAGTGTAACAAAATCAGCATCAAACATGTATGCAGTCATATCACCAAGTGAAGCACTAGGAATGGTAACCTCAGTGAATTCTACCTGCTCAGATTTCCTCTTTAGGCTGTTCGGATTTGGTTCGATCTGGGCAGGGATGGCGGCCTTCCCCTTCACGATCTCCCTCAACTCCTGGCGAAACGCATCCATCTCCCGTCGAAAGGTAGCCTGTTGTTCGGACATGAGGCAGGCTAGATCATCCAAGGCGGGGTTCTCATCGGTCGGCCCATGAGAACCTAACGGGTGGCCTCACTGGTAGTGAGGTTGTTGCTGCTGGTGAGGGTGAGAAGGGTACTGCTGATGATACTACTGCTGAGGCTGCTCTCGCCTCCAAGGTTGTCCCTGTTGATAGGGACGAGGACCATACTGCTGGTAGTGGGATGACTGCTCCTGCTGAATTGGGGGCTGGGGCTGCTGGTGCTGCTCACGCTGCTGGTTGTACTGGCCACCCTGATCTGGAGGTTGCTGCTGGGAACTGGTGCCTCCGGCCGACCACCGGAATCCAGGATGGTCTCATCGGATACCGGGCTGGGGTCGGTCGTACCAAATCCTGTTGACATCCATCAACAGCTCTTGCTCGTAGTTGGGTGGGGGGAGTACTGCCAGGGGCTGATCCGGCTGGTATACCACCATCTGAGTATCCTAGGATGGTGGTGGCTGGTGAAACTACGGTGGCTGCTGGTACGACTCCGCCTGTACAAGGTGAACCTGTCTAGGCTGACTGGAGTGCTGGGACGAGCTACCACTGCTGCTCGGATCTCCTCGTGACCTGAGAAGGGGCTGAGAAGCCGTATGTGCCTGCGGAAGACACATGATTTGTGTCTTTAGATCACTCAACGTCTGTGCCATCTGGTCGCTCTGCGTCATGCCCTGGCACTGCTTCTTCTCTATCAGCTCGATCCGATCCAGCTTCTCGCTGATGATGCCCATGTCTGCGGCTGTAGACTCGGCCTCTGCGACTGCCGCCGACGAAGTGGATGGACCGGCATCGACCCGTGCGATCCTCTGAAACTGCACGGTCTGTGGCTGGGGGCGTCCCTGAGTGTAGAGTCGAGTCTGGGACATTATGGTATAGTTCTCAGCCATCTCCTCATAGATGGCCCAGACCTGATCCTCATCCTTGGCAAAGTAGGAACCGCCAAAAGAAGCATTCACCAGGCCCTGCAGCTCTGGTGTCAGCCCGAAAAAGAAGCTCTGAACTAGGTTCGGCTTTGAGATATCGTCGTGCAGGAATCTGTCTGTGAGCTCTCTAAACCTCTCCCATGCCTCATGGAACTGCTCGTTGGGAAGCATGGAGAAGTTGCTGATCAGGGCCTTCACTACATTGTTCCGCCCGAGTGGATAATACTTGTTCAGAAACTTGGTGCGGAGCTGCTCCCAGGGAGTGACAAATCTCCCCAAATGCTTTAGCCAGTTGGCTTCTCTGTCAATAAGGGAGAAGGGGAAGGCAATCATTCGAATAGTATCCTCATCCACCTGCCGATCGTGGACGGTGCTGCAGATCATCTCGAATTCCTGGAGATGCAGATGGGGCTCCTCAGTCGCGAGCCCGTGGAAGTGGGGCAGTAGCAGGATTGTTTGAGGGGAGAACTTGAAGTCCCCCACGATCGCCGGAAGAACGATCCACCAGTGTGTAAGAGTCGATCCGGGGTTGTGCAACTCCTGCATCGGTCCAGCTGCTGCTGTCGGCTGGAATGGCTCATCGGGCTGATCAGGAATCACTGGTCCGTCTCCACTGGGTCTACGCTGCTCTCTCTCTGCTATCATCCGCTCCATCTCTCTCCTCATCTCCACCATGAAATCTCCCCGGTCCCTGATCTGTTCCTGCATCGTCTCGAGGGAAGCTACCAAGGTAATGTTGATCGCACCTTGGTCCAGGACATATATCTGCTCTGCTCTCGGGCCTCCGGTGCGGTCATCATTGCTGTCGGCCATGGTCTATACAAAGGCAAAAGACCCATGCTCAGGTGCCGAAATGTAATCTGTCTGCTGCTCAATCTGATCGAGCACCTCAGGACTGTCAGAAGAAAGGTGGTGGGGGGAAACAGGATGGAAGCGAACTTGAGTTCGGAGAGCGGGTCCTGGCTCTCACGAACCGACCTAGATGAACGGGCCGGAGTGCTCGTAAGCAGTGCTGCCAGAGACTGCCTAAGGGACCTCCGACCCATCATCGTGATCTGCCAAGTCGGACGGATGGGATTTGGAAAGCAAACAGGATGAAACAATCAAACCCCTAATTCACCAATGCGACGCGAGCTGATGACCATAAGAGTTCGGTCTTTTATCTTGTCTTTTTTATTTTTGGTGATAATACAGTCTAACAGAGCGATTAAGTGAGATGTTGGGTATCCAACACCCCCACGAGATTGTCCCGATCCTGAACTAGATCTTTCCCTGCCAGTACAAGCCGCGGACCGTTTACCGGCTACCCGATCAGCTTGCTCTGTTAAGGATATCGTGACCCGCTTTACCGGAAACTGGAGCGATCCTCACTGGAGAACGACTAGACCAAAAGAAGTAGTCTGTAGAAGGATCGGATGTGGCTCTACCTAGTGTGCGGGTCACTCTCTCGCCCAATCAAATCATACAAGGAGGGGGTTGCTATACCAATGAAATTTTTTTAGTGAAGTGTTTTTTAGGTCCAATTTGCTTTAGTAGTCCCAAATTTTCTGAATTTTCTTTTTTAAGTTTTTTTCAAGCAAACAAACACCTAACAAATTTTTCGGGTTCTCCTGATTATTTTAGTCCAAAAACAGGTGGGAGAAGGCAAAAGAGCTGATGCGCGATGAAATCAATGATGCATGCACGAGATAGACGGCGTACCTGACTCCAGCAGTCTACATGCAATTATGATCCGCACATAAAAGTAAAGGCAGAAAATAAACTACCTATATTATGCATGGGAAAATCGGCCTTAGACGAAGCACTTTCTACACGAGAAGAACAATAGCTAACGGGTCAACTAGAGGGGTCGGGGTCCGGTCTCTGATGTCGATCGTTGTCCACCACAACGGATCCTGCCAACACTGTATACGGCCTCTAGCGGCACGTGACCCCTCAAGTGACCAAGTTAGCTTTTTCTTTATTAATTTTAATTAGGTCCAATTACGATCTAATAGGAGCAGGCAGATAATTAGGGTTTGGATCCTAATCAATTACATCACAGTCAGAAGAAAATCCTACGCTAAGGCCAAAACCGCGTAAATCAGTCCTGCAGTTATAATAAAATGCGAGAAAAATTGAAAACCGATGAAAAACCGATGAGGTCCCCCGAGCACACCTGTGCTCGACGAAACAAACCCTGATAGTCATCGATAAAGTCCAAGTGTCTGAGAGTCTGGCTGTCCCTACATTATTACAATAAACAAATAATCCGAAAAACTAATCTAACTATCCTAAGCCTCTCCCGCTCAACTCCTCGCTCTCTCCTACAGCTCTGTACAGAAGGGAGCCGCCTCCGAATCCCGCGGTTGCGTCGGCTCTTCGAGAAAAGCCGCCTTGGTCCTCAGGCCCTCGCAAGAAATCAAATAGAAGAGTGTGTCAGAACCAGATTATTATAATAAAAAGGAAAATAAAATATAATAAAATATATGCAAAAATGAAAATAAAAACAAATAAAAGAAAACACACAAAAAGAAAATAAAATAAAAGAAAAAAAGAAAACAGAAAGCCGCGAAAGAAACGAAAAGCTGCGGAGAAAGCCACAAATGAAAAACAAAATCAAAGATGACTACTAAGCCGTGCTCCCCGGCAACGGTGCCATTCTGATGACCGAGAAATCCCATCAAGACCCGGTTGAAGGTATAAAAACACGGGGTCGTTGCGACCCGGATCTCGGTGACTCAGTCAACAAGAAGATCAGACCACCAAATCAAAAATAAATCAATCAAGCACGAATAGCGGTCTTCACTATTTATTTAACCTAGTATAGCGACCAGGGTCAAACTCAAGTATCACAAGTTGGCCGGATCGGCCAACAAAGTAGTCGAGAATAAAATAAAATAAAGAAAGTGATTTTTGGTGGATTTTATAAGGTTTTTATTTTTTTGGATTTTTAATTATGAAGAAAATGTAAAAAGAAAACAAAAAGAACTCAAAACACTCCAAAATAACTCAAAAAATTCAAATAAAATTATTTTTGTGTTTTATATATTTTTAAGTGTTTTTGGTGATTTTTACAGGATTTTTTTATTTTTAGTTGATTTTATAAAAAAGAAAAAGGCTAAAAATCGTAATCAATGTGTAGTCAGATTTGAAAGGCTAATTAAAAATAGATAATTAGCCTATAAAAATCTGAAGATAATTTTTATGAAAAGTAAAAATAAAAACTAAGCTACTGAAGCCAAAATTGCATTTTGATTTTTATAGAATTTTTAATGATTTTTATAAGGTTTTTAGGGTTTTATATTTTTTATAAGTTTTATAAATCCAAACAAGACAAAAATAGGATAGAAGCAAGAAAACATAAATTAAACTATACCTAATTTTTTTAGATTTTTTAGATGAGTTTGTTTATTTTTAATGGATTTTATAAACCAAACAGAAGCAAAAATAAGGGTTTTTGATTTTCTAAAAATACAAAAAGCAACAAAAATGTCCCAAAAATTTTGTGAAATTTTTATACAGTGGCAAGGGCCATGTATCCAAATTTCACAAGGTTTGGATTTTATTTGATACTTTATTCAACCAATAGAAGACACACAGCACACAAGGACCAAAGTGCAAGAAAAACTAAGTTCCAGGGCCAATGGGTAACAAGCATCAAAAGTCCAGGGCTAAGATTACAAAAAGTCCAAACAAGCACGTGGCACACACATGATGGGCACACAGAGGGGTATTTCTGCAACTCCTATTTATAAAATACCAATTAGTAACAACCAGAAAGTTCAGACCCCTTACATGCAATTTACGCAAAACTCACGTGTCAAAGCACATGTTCCATACACATAGGGAGTAAATAACAATATCTCAGAAGACTAGGATCCAAGTTCCAAATTACCCAAACTAAAAATAACTATATAAATTATTTACAAGACTAAACTATAACAACGAAAAGAAGAGGGGCCTAAGTGATATTACCCCATTACTGAGATCCACGGCAAAAGGGGAGCCACGTGTAAGATCTGACGGCTGAGAACAGACGACACCCCTTCGCTGATGGACGTCCTGGATCGAGTCCCAGATGGATCGGACGGTAGAGACCTCTTGCGAACGGATGGCTACGATCAGAACTGGAGCGGGAACTCGATCGGACAGCGGAGGAGAATCCTGGATGAACTGGACACCGGCGAGGTTTGTCGGGCTTACGTGTGCGCTAGGGAGGTCCTCCGGTGCTGCTGGAATGGGTGAAACGCTCCTGGAGGTGGTCCGCAGCTGATGGCGTGCTCAGATGGGGCCGGTAGGTCCTGGAGGACCCCAGCAAAGCTCGAGACCTGGAGCACCTGTGCTCGAGTATTCAGACCTCCAGACGAGGTCCTTATGCGATGATTCCTGCACAGAAAGAAAGCTGGGTCGAGGGCAAAGCGCCTCGACCCGGTTACAAGCGAAGTGGGTGGTCGGGTTTGTCGGGGCGTGGGTCTCCAGCGAGCGACGACGGAGGAGACCCAAGTTTCCTATTCTGTGATGAGCTAGGATGATCGGAGGGGTGAAGAAGGTGCGGAGAAGTCTAGTGAAGGTGATACGATGGTCCTATAGTCGAAAGGGAGATCGGAGCGGAGTGGAATGGCCGGCGACGCAAAATCGAAAACTAGGAATGGAAGCTAACCTAAGCTGTATAGAGGCTACCTGATGATCGCAGATGTCGGTGCTGGAGGTGGGTGACCTCCTGGGGTCCTTGCCTCAATGGAGCGACGTCTCCAGAGGCTCGAGCTACGATGGGCGGAGCACGACGACGATGACCAACGGACCTGGGGCTAGGGCACTTCAATCCTCGCTGCAACACCTCCTATGAATTGTTGTCACTCAATGCAAGAAGGTGGAGGTCACATGTGTCTGAAACGGTGGCTGAAGGTGCGTGAAATGGCAGAAGGAGGCGACGCTTTATACTAGTAGGGGTCCAGCAAGAGTGGAGTTGGGCAAGCAAATCGGAGCACGGAACCCTAGGAAGAACCTCGAGCGTGGATCATGGATGATTCGTGGATAATCAGGGCCCGGGGTTTAAGGAAATGGGTGACGGATCATGACGTGAAAAATCAGCGAAGTCGGGTCAAAAGCACAGATTCGCAAAGGTGTGGTCTTGGGGGGAGAGTTTACCGGGGGTCAACAATCCCCTGTGGACCAATGGGAAAAATCCATTGGAAAAGATTTGGAAAATCAAAATAAAATAGGAAATGACTTTATTTAAAAATATTTACAAAATGAAAAATGTTTATTTATTTATAAAGTATTTTTTTGTGATTTTTATTTATTTTTTTGAAAAATAAATTATGTATTTACAAAGTATATTATTATATATAGGTATAAATACCTATGTATTTTTGAATTTTATTTTTAATTATTTTATTTATGTATATTTTTTTCGATTTTATATCTTATTTATTTGCACCATAAAATTTGGAATTTAAAAAGATTTTTATTTGATTTTTATTAATTATTTACAAGGGTAAAATAAACACCTCTTTTATTTTATATACATGGTATATGTACACTGATGAGAGAGAAATTATTTCTTTTGCCTTTTCTTTTATTGTTCCTATAATTATTTTATTTTTATAAATATATACAAAATATGGAGAACACATAAATATTTTTATTTTTAGAAAATAAAATATTTACACCAAGAGGAGGTTTGTACAAGGTTGAGTCACCCTATCTCTCTCTAGTTATTTTATTTTACGGTCGGGCCCATGTTGAGCCTTCCCTTGGGTTCATGTCACTCAATATTTATTCTAAATATTTCCCTCTTTTTCTTTATTCTTTTATTTTTGCACAAAAACATGCTAATTATGAGTATTTACATAATGCATACTTTTTGATAATTTATTTTATTTACAATCGTATACATGGTGTTTTGCTAAGGTTTTTAGCTAAAATAAAAGAATAAAGAGTGATGAATGAGGATTCATCAACCGCCATCAAGTACTTAATGGACAAGAAGGATTCAAAGCCGCGTCTGACCAGATGGATCCTTCTTCTCTTGGAGTTTGACATCGTTATCAAGGATAAGCCTAGAGTCAAGAATGTGGTGGCGGATCACCTCTCCCTATTAGAAACACCTGAGACTTCTGAGTTTGATGCACCAATACCGAGACCTTCACCGATGAGGCAATTCTTGCTGTCGCCTCGCTGCCATGGTATGCCGACATTGTGAACTTTCCTTTTGCTAAGAAAGTCCCGCAAGGTTGGTCCAGATAGAGGCTTGAGACTTTCCTCGTGAAAGCCAAGTCTTACCATTGGGAGGATCCGGTCCTTTATCATGAAGGAGCGGATTCCGTCTGGCGTTGGTGTATTCCTCAGGAGGAATACCAGAGTGTCCTCATGTATTGTCATCGATTAGAAGCAGGAGAACACCATTCAGGGAAGAGGACAATACAAAAGGTGCTCCAATCCGGCCTTTGATGGCCTACTCTCGTTGCGGATGCCCATGCATTCGTAAAGAGATATACTGACTGCCAGAAGATGGGTACTTGTGGACATAGAGACATAATGCCGATGCAGCCGATTCACTTCTGTGAAGTGTTTGATGCATGGGGTATCGACTTTATGGGCTCATTTCCAAAAAAGTCAGGTATTCTAGTATATCCTTTTAGCTGTGGATTATGTGAGTCGTTGGGTAGAGGCTATTCCTGCCCGAGCCACGGATGCGAACACGGTTTGCAAGTTCCTGAGAAAGCACATCATTACGCGGTTCGGGGTCCCTCGAGTTTTGATCTCAGACGGGGGTAGCCACTTCATCAACGACAAGGTAAGAGCACTTGCTAACAAATTCGGTATAGACCATCATGTTGCAACTCCGTATCATCTCAGACGAATGGTCTAGCCGAAGTCTCGAATAGGGAGATCAAGATGATATTGCAGAAGGTTGTTCGCCCAGACCGAAAGGATTGGTCACAGCTTTTGGACTCGGTTCTTTGGGCATATTGAACATCCTTCAAGACTCCATTGGGCACATCTCCCTTTCGACTCGTTTATGGCAATCCATGCCACTTACCTGTTGAGATCAAGCACAAATCCTTGTGGGCAGTGAAAGAAGTGATCTTTAGTCTAGATGATTCGGGAGATCGGAGGCAGACTGAACTGGCAGCCCTGGAAGAGCTGAGAGATCAAGCCTTCACGAGTAGCCTACATTATAAGGAGCGGATGAAAGAGTGGCATGATGCTCACATCAGCCACAAGCAGTTTGAGCCTAATCAGAATGTTTGGTTATTCGATGCGAGACTAAAATTATTTTCAGGGAAACTTCAGAGCAAATGGAAAGGCCCATATCTTGTGCGAAAGGTGTACAACAACGGTAGCATTGACATATCTGAGTTGTCATCTGAATCCACCTTTCGAGTAAATGGTCAGCGGTTAAAATCCTTTCTCGATCACGAACCGCCGATTGTTGAGGTTGCCTCAATCCATTTTGTATGAGAAGATCTCTTCATTCTTACATTCTACGTCTCATACCTGATTTACAAGATCTTGTATATATTTTCGATTTTACTCCTTCCCTTCCGATTGTCTTGCACCTTTAGGTTTATCTAGCTTTGCTATACTTAGGATGTGTTTTATCCTAAGTATAGGGGGTGTAGACACCGTGTGGTTATTTGTATCGTTCTGTTTGATCACCTCAGTTGTTTCCTATACTTAGGGTGTGCTTTATCCTAAGTATAGGGGTGATCTCGCTCATTTTCCGTCTTTTACTTGTCGGCTTTAGTCTCGTCTGCTCCCTCGCTTGTCCCTCATCTTTTGATTTTCGTCTCTATACTTAGGAATATTTTACCCTAAGTATAGGGGGACAAGCCGAGCCGTTGAGTATGTACATTTTCTTGACCTCGATCATCTTTGGTTTTGAGTCTGCTATCCTTGGGATCATTTGATCCTATGTATAGAGGAGATGACCGATTTCTATTCTTTCATTCGTTATTCTTTGAGTCATTGTAGTATAGATTCTTTTCACCGATCTATAATTAACCAGAGTTATGTCTTCTTTTGTCGCTTCTTTTGTCACTATGAGGACATAGTTCACGCTAAGTATAGGGGGTGTCGTATATATATACTATATATACTTTAGAAGCCGTAACTCGTACTTTTTTGTATTTTTAAAAATATGGCTTTCTAAAAGTATGGGTGTATAATTTGGGTTTTTAAAAGCCGTAAAAAAACCGCAAAAATATCTTATTAAAAAATGGCTTAAAAATTGCAGATAAAAAAGTTGTAAAATTCTTCGATAAAATCCTTAAAAATTTCAAAAATAAAATCCTTATAAAATCTTGTATAAAAACTTTATAAGTTTATATATATAACTTGTATAAAATCTTTTGTAAAAACACAAAGATCCGTGTAAAATTTATGTAAATGAAATTAATCCACATACTTTTTAAAAAATACCCTTAAAAATTTTAAAGTTTAAAATTCAATAAAAATTTACAAAATTCTTTAAAATCCACTTAAAGCATTTAAGCTGAAAAATCTACCTCATAAAAAATTTGTTGCATTCATTAGCATTTTTCAGAACTAGTTTGATTCTTGAACCGAATGGATCTAAGTCCGAGAGATGGAGCTTGGTTTAGGCCTTAATCCACTTAATTCTAAAGGAACTTTATTAGGAACATGAATTGAGACTCTTCAGGTCTTGTAGACTTAATTCTTTGGGTTCCGTGAGACCATGTTCGGAATTCAACTTGAAAGTGCCTAAGTAGGACACCTGGTGTCATCCGATGAACTCTTCTCCATTTGAACCAATTTTGAGCTCATGCACTCTGCACTTAGCTCAACCGGCCTGGGGCTGCGAAGGGCAATCCATTTCGGTAGTGCGTTTCCATCCTTGTATGATAGTGATGATGTCTTAAGACGGGAGAGATTGGGGTTGAAATAAAGCTTCGGATGAGGGAAGGATCTGCTGGCACAATTGTTTCCAAGACCCCAAAAAAATTGGAAGGAATGAAAAGATGCTATATCCATCAGGGCACAAAAGACCTATGTAGTGCAACAATTATTTTTACCAAAGAAGTCAAATAAACCAAATTCCAAAAATGACCACAATGGTCCGGACTTCAGAAAAGCCTGCATGCCTTTTTGGAGAATTGGCTAAACTGGCCAGGCTTCACAGGAGATGCGATTACACCGATCACACTCCAGTTCTCTTCCAATTCTTCCTATCTTCTTTCTATATTCGATTGTGGTCACAACACGACCTGACCTTAGAAGGAAATACCTCCCTCCTCGAGGATTGAGTTGCTGGACAAGAGCCCAATGGGAGTGTGTAGCTGGATGGGTGATTCCTTCGCTTCTTTAAGCGGAAAGAGCTAAAACTTTTCACACACAGTACAAATTATTTCAAAGATGAAAAGTTTGCGTGATGGATAGGTGGATCTCAGCTGGATGTTGAGGTGAATCTGGATAAGGATTTATGGAACTTGAGGGTTGTCGAGGCTTAAATCCTAAATCTAATAGAGTTCCGACACACTATTAATCCAAAGGTCTGAGTCCAGGCTCCAAGTTTTGGATAAAGTGAAAACCGGTTTAAAGAAACGATCATGTTCTAAGTTCTTTTTTTTCCTTTTTCTTTTTCTTTTTGCTTGCACTTATTTATATTATAAGTGTTTGCTAAGGGACTAGTAAAGGTAAAGTATATGGGAATGATGAATCGATGATTCATCATCTTTATTCTTTAATTTTGGCTAAAATCCTTGGTAAAATACATGTAAATATCCACTAATTCTAATTAATTAACATTCTAACCATAAATATTAATTTTATATAATTAACACTTAAATTATCCATAATAAAAGAATACAGATAAAAAGAAAAATAAAAGAAGGTTGTATATAGAAGATATGCAGACTGATCCTAACCCCGAGACCAGGTCAATATTGACCGTCGATAAAATAAATAAGTAGGAGGAGATAAGGATCATAAACTATAAAAATATCAAGAAAATAAAGACCCAAAATATAATTTACCTATTTTTCAATTTGTAAATACTTCATCTATTTTATTTATCATCAAAATCACCTCAAATCAAAACACTCTTTTACAAGATTGCTCATAAAAATATATATTATTTTATAAAAATATTAGAAAAATATTTCAGAATAAAAATAAAATAACCGAAATGAACCGTAAAAGTTGCAAAAACATACTTTCTAGGTTCATAACTATTTATAAAAAACTCCAAAATTACCAAACTCACTTTTAAAATCCGTTTTATATATAATACTATTTATTAAAAATATTAGAAAAATATTCGGATAAAACCGGTGAGTTTCAGCTTTTTGGACTAGTTATTTATATGTACTATATGTAGAAACTTTCGGGATTTTTCATCAAATAACCGTAAAACCGATTAACTTAATTCTTTTTCCTAAAATCCTCTAAACTTATATATAAAAATATAAAAATAAAAATAACTTAAATTACCAATAAAATCCGGAAGCTCGAAGCCACTACTTTGTTCGTCCGGGCCTCATATCTCGGCCGTATGAACTCAGAATTACACAAACTCAGTCTCTAAAATTATTATTTTTTAGTTATCTACAAAATGATACTAGTTTCGCTAAAATCGGAGTTAACGCGAAAAATGCAATTTTCGGGGCCGTATTGGTATATTATACCATTAACCGTAACTTATATTATTATTTAATACTTTAATACATTTATTATTTTTTTAAAATTAATAAAAATTCATTCATTTATTTAAATTATTTATTTAATTAATTTATTAAGTTAACTAATTACTTAATTACATACTTAATTATTTATTTAATACTTAATTACTTAATTATACACTTAATTACTTAATTTATTTCTTAATAATCTATTGACCTTATTAATTATTTAAGTAACTGCAAAATTAATAATTAATATAGTTATTTACTTATTTATTATTATTATTATTATTAATTATTTAATTTAATTAATTATTTTATTTTTTATTCTATCTCCTCCTTTTCCTTTCTTCCTCTCCCCACCGTCTTCCCCCAATCTCCTCCACCCGACCGCCGCCTCTTCTCCTTCTCCTCTTCCCGTCCAACTGCGAAACAAGCTAACGGCGGCCGTTGGCCGGCCGTTCCTCCAACGACCTCCATTCCCATCACCGCCGCGGTGACCGGATCTCCCATCTGCCTATAAATAGCCGGCACCGCCCCCACCGTTCGAGCATCCGCCATTTTTCCTACTCCATTTCTAAAGCTCCGAGGTTGCGAGAGAGAGCCGATGACAGAGGTCCCTGTTCCCTTCGTCGAGCGAGGAGGAGGTTCGGCGAGATCCACAGGCGTTGCAGAGCATCTCCGCCGCGTGTAGAGCCCCCACGATCCCTCGCTGCCGTGTCGAGGCAACAACCGTGGAGCTTCTCCGAGCTCCTCCACAGGCTCCTTCATCCATCTACCTCCAGGTTATGTTTCCCTCCTCTGTTCCTCCTTCCATTCTCTCCTCTATCCCTTCATACTTCATCGATTCTCCCCTCAATCTCTGTTCATCTGTATTTCTCACATTGATTTCGGCACAAAATCGTCATCGATTTCCATCCCACTCTCAAATTCCACCAAGTTCTATTCTACTCCTCCCGATCTGAACCCTTCGGTTAGGATTAGTGGCCGAGGACCTCGAGCTTCATCCTCCACCACCGCTAGCTTTTCCGCTCACTATTTTTCTGTTTCCTGTTATGATCCGAGTTATGTGCTCGAGATTTGATCATATTATTGCAGGAACGAGGGTCTGAGCACATCAATTAAGATGATTGACACCGGGAGAAAGAAAGATTCGGAAGATTCGAGCACCATATCATTTTCGAGCTGCGCGTATCGCTCTCCATTCACGGAGCCAGCAAGCTTCACCGGAGAACCTGCACCGTCATTAAATCAGAGCTCTGTTCTAATCGACGTGCTTCACGTGAATGTTGGAATTACACAAAAAAATGAAGAGAATCATTAAGGCCTTCTACATCATGCCTCAACACTTTTTCTCAATAATTATCTTCAACTTCTAACAAGGAATAGTACTGGATTACACATTGGAATTTGTCTCAGCATTTGAGATCATTGCCTCCGTTCGAAGGACACAACAACCACCGCCATACATTGATTCTATCGGAATTTCGCCGCCACTTATTGACATTTCAGATCAGAGACACATCACCGGTCCAAGCTCCGTTCCTCTTGATTGAAGGCATCATCCATAACTGGAACAGGGTTTCACCTTTAATTCTTGGCCGAAATTCGGATCCTTGGTGAATCCACGTCCAGCAATCACCTTCGTCTGGATTTGGTTTTGAAAGGGGCAAGAACAGAACCTCCAGTTACCGCACGATAAACTCCAATCACACGGTTCTCAGCTTCCCACGTGTCACCATTACAACTGCGCACCACCCCATCGTTTTAACGGCATCACGCATGAAGCACGTGAGTAATTTAATATTTTGGGATTGTTTTGCAGATCAGCCCCCTGGAATTCGGATTTTACGCGCATATCCTTCCTCAGTGCCTGCACGTGCAAAGCACACAACTTCCTAGGACAATTACGCTGCTACTCTCAATATTTTTATTTTTGCATAGAAGACCCTCAACGTAATTAAAATAGCAAGCAGGTCCGACCGTTTTCGAGCACGTGCTCAAGCACATGGTCTTATGACAAATTGCGCAGATACACCTCCAACTTCTGTAATTTACACCCATACCCCTGCATTTGTATATAACTACCATATACCCTATGCATAACAAACTAAAATACAAATAATAAATACATAAAAAAATCCAAAAAAAAATGTCACTAAAATCCTATAAATATTAATTAGAGTATATTTTACTATATTGTGTATAATAATTCAAAACAGAATAAAGTTAAATATAAAAACTAATAAAAAATAAAAAATACACAAAAACTTCAAAAATTCATAACTAATTAAATACAAATCCCCTAAAAACGCACAACATATCGTTTTAAAGGGAACTTCATCTACTTTCTACAGAAAATACAATAAGAATATTTTCACATTATATTCACCTTTAAAATTCAAAATACATCCCTGTTTTCAATAAAAAAATACGTTCTTCACATTAAAAATAAACAAACTCAAAGCCTAAAAACCTTTTAAAAATTCATAAAAACAGTAAAACAAATTAAAAACATAAAAAATACAAAATTAAATTCAAATAAAAATTTAAACATTTTCTAAAATAATAAAAAAATCATAAAATACCTTTAAATCACCAAAACAATATAAAATTCATAAAAATCACATAAAAATTCAGAAAAAATTCTTAAAATTAAAATAAAAATTAGGAAACCCAAAAACCTAAGCTTTTTCTACCGATTCTTCCTAGTTTTCAACAGTTTGCCTCCCTGAGTTCAACACTCCCGTGCTGAACCTCTATACACTTAGGTTTAGGAGTATAAATAAAATAGGGATTTTATCACTTGTGCCCCTCCGAGATGTTGGAATATCAGTTATGCCCCTATCTTTTTGATAATATCAGTTGTGCCCCTCAAAACTTGCTCCGTCATCAGTTGTGCCCTTCCGTCAGATTGACCGTCAAAAAATTAAAATAACCATAGTTTATTCAAACCATGGTGTGGTTAAGAAGGGTATTATGGTCCTCTTCTGTCTCCCTTCTCCTCCGTCTTCTTCCTCCCTTCTCCTCCTCTCCCATCTTCTTCCTCTCCCACCTGTTGCCGACCCGACCTCCTCCCACCCCCTTCGTCGCCTCGCTCCTCTGCACGGGGGTCGGATGGGCGCGATGGACGGCGCCGCTTGATGGCGGGTCGCGCGAGGGTGGTCCACGCGCGAGGAGCGGGGCGGCACGCCGCCCGCGCGTGGAGCTTCTGGAGGTGGCTCCGCCGTTGGCGGAAGGATCGCGGCGCGACTGGAGCAGGTCGCGGATGGCGTCTCGGGCTGGCGCCTTTAGGGACTGGGAGAGCGCGGGGGAGAGGAAAGGCCGCCTGGAGGGGGTCGGTGCCTCCACGCGGAGGCGGAGGGCGTGGAGATTCCGCGAGAGGCGTGGGTCTGCGAAGATGCGGAGCGGCGCCGCCGGAGGGAGGAGACCTGCAGGAGGAGGCGCGGGGGCTCGAGGAGGCGGCCCACAGGAGATCGGGCTGGCGGCAGGAGGGCGGCCTCGGCACGCGGCGCGCGGCCTCGCGCACGCGGAGGAGCAGACCGCGGCGAGGCGCGTGGCCGCCCGAGGGAGGGGCACGGGACGATGGTCGCGCTGGGGGTCGCCGCTCAGTGGAGCACGGAGTCGCGGGCGGTGCTCCGCCCAGTCGGGGCGGCGCCGGGGAGGGGAGGGGGCGGCGGGCTGGGAGGAGGTGCGGGGGGGGGGGGGGGGGGAGGAGGTGCGGCGCCGGGGAGGGGAGGGGCTGCGGGGAGCTCGGAGCGGAGAGGGAGGAGGAGGAGGTCGGAGGAGGAGGAAGAAGATGGGAAGAGGAGGAAGAAGAAGAGGTTGGGGAAGAGGAGGAAGAAATGACCATATAACCTTTTAAAAAAAATAATTCCGCTTATGTCCTCAAAGTTAACGTCCGTTTGCACTGTAGATGGACGGTCACTAACCCGAGGGGCACAAGTGATAAAATAGCAAGTTTTGAGGGGCACAACTGATATTACCAAAAAGATAGGGGCATAACTGATATTGCAACATCTCGGAGGGGCACAAGTGATAAAATCCCAATAAAATAAAGAAGATTAGTTCACATTAATCTTTTCTGGAAATGTTCACCTGATCGATACGACGATCGAAATCTCTCTGACTCTTTTACAGGTTCAGAAGATAAGTGATCAGGTGGTTTTTCAGAAACCTTCACCTATAGGAGCTTACGACGATGGTGAACTACACTCTGGTGCCTCCTTCTCCCCATTGATGTCTTTGTGAGCCAGCTACTGTCACCAGGTGGCTCAAGCTTATTGAGATTAGGGGTTACAAAGACCAAGAGGGATCAAAACCAAAAAAGAAAAAGGTGTGTGATATTTATAGTAGTGGATTTGGCAAAAATGGCAAAGAAGATTGCATAAGGATGAGAGATGGTAGGTGAGGTCTATGGGGATGGCATGGAGTAGGGTTAATGAAGGTGAAGAAGGGTGAAGGTCTCGAAAGGAATGGAGTAATGGAGGAATGCCAAAATTGTGAGAAAATCGACCTCACGTGACTCTAACAGAAGTTAGAGGGGCGGGGTGATACTGTTTACCCGCGATCAACAAAAACTCGCTCCTCGTTGGTCCACGTGGACCAACCAAAAAAAAGTTGGGATTAATTCTCTTATAAATTTGATATAAAATAATAAATCATTTTACTATTTGTAAGTCATTAATAAATAATATTTTTTTTATTTATGTAGTATTTTATTGTGATTTTTAGCTATTTTACAAGCTCA
This sequence comes from Ottelia alismoides, assembly GCA_037367405.1. NCBI lineage: Eukaryota > Viridiplantae > Streptophyta > Magnoliopsida > Alismatales > Hydrocharitaceae > Ottelia > Ottelia alismoides. The sequence continues at coordinate 610,685 of JAZKJV010001458.1, read as the reverse complement.
TTTGTTAAATTTTAATATTTACATGTAGAAATATAAATATATGTATATTAATATGTATTTGCGGTATTTTTATTTTTTTTATTTTATACTCTGTATTTTATTATTTATTTACATATTTTATATATTTAAAGTATAATTAAATACATATTAAAATATTTTTGTTTTATTTTTTTGATTATATTTAGATACTTAAACAAATATGTATATGTATGATATATGTATAGTTTACCTATATAATTGGATACATTATTTATTTTAATGTATTTTTCATGCATTAATTTTATTTTTATACTTTTAATCAAATAGTTTTTACAATTATATAAAAATATAACAAGAATAAAATACAAAGATTGAATTTCTTGATTATTTATATATATGTATGTAGCACAATGGGGACTCGAAAGCTGACTTTTGCATCTTAACTTCAAATTAAATGAAACTACCTTCATCAAATAGATAGTTTTATTTTATGAATAATAAAGGAGATTTTCATCAATTTTGAGTTTGTTTGGAGAAGATGCATGTCTGTAATGTTTTCTTCTCATCTTTTTGTTATGTATGTTTCTAGCACACCATGCATTATTTTATTGTGAAATTGGTTTATATTTTTCTTTGTATTTTTATGTACAAATTTCATGCAGAGGGTTTTATTAGTAGAGGTGTGTAAAATGAATAACAAAATAGCATACAAAAGGCTAGGTATTGTGCTAAAGAATTAGGATTTTTGTATAATGCATGTACAATTAAGGCTCCTATCTCCCCCTACTTTATTCCTTATCAATCAAGTCATTATGATGATTTGGTCTCGAGATTAGACTCAATAAGTGTCTTGGACCCTTCATTTCTTTTTCTTTTCTTTCCTTTATTCTTTTATTTTAGAATTAAGTACTTGTATTTATACAATATTTATCAATCAACTCATCGATTTTAATTTATACAAATTAATGTTATTTACATGCATTTAACTAAGTATTTAAAGTAAAAATGAAAGAATAAAGGCGATGAAATAGAAACTCATCACCCCAGTCTGTTACTGTTTACTTGGGGCCATATAATGCATATAGCTTTACTTGCTAGTTGGGTCGGTTCAATGGTTCTATACGAATTAGCAGTTTTTTACTCTTCTTACCTTGTTGTAACACTAATGTGAGGGTATGTTTCTTATACCCATCTCGTTTAGGAAGAACTAATTCATGAGGTCGTTGGAAGGCGATAATAACGAGGATATTTTGGAGTTATGAAGATGTAGCAGGGGCACATATTATGTTTTCTTGTTTGTGATTTTTGCCTGCTATCTGGCATTAGGTGTATTGGTACCTTGAAAGATAAATCTTTGTGGCTTCAGCCGTCAAATGTGGATCATCCGATTGAGTTCAATGCTTCAGCTATGATGCAATGAATGACTTTGAGTATAATTGATAAAGAATTCGCACAAAGTAAACATTCTCTCTCAGAATTCTTGACTCAGTTTGTGCATGTTCAGGTCTATACTGCTAGTTTGGATGTCCCAGCCATTTTTCATTATTGTCTCAAATTTGGAACTAATAGTTAATAGGGGGTGTTGGCACGAGAAAAGAAAACATTTTCTCGCCATTAGATATGAAAGCCCTTTCATAGGCCACGTTGGTTAGGTTGAGCATTCATTATCAAATCACTCGTACCATTTCTGAATCCCTGGATATATAGTGCGAGTATCAAACTTGGCTATCTTATGTTCGAAAAGTGCTCTTCTTGAGCGATCTATTCTAGGTTCTATCTAGTGCCACGGATCATTCTTGCCCTTGGTCTTTGTGAATTTAGTCCGCGTCATGTAAGACATTGGAAAGTGGCCACCATATCCATTTGACTAACTATGAGGGCCCCTTCTTGTGATGAAAGAAGCTGGGTCGATGCAATATTTCTTTTAAAAAATGATCCATTTCATCAACGGTCGGCTATAGAATCTGGTCCAGCCCTTACTTAATCCGAGCTCTGCGACGACAAGCTTATTATAGTGCGAGTAGGTCAATTCTTGTAACGGGGAAGGGTTTTGTTGACAAGACCTGAAGATATCTGAAGTAAGAATGCTGACATGAGTAATGAGAACTCCTGTGGAAAATACGATCGCCTGCCAATGGAAGGCTTTCTGACTCAAGTCAGAAAGCACTTGCCTCCTTTGGTTAAGGCTGACTAGTTTGAAACACTGTTGCCAAAATAGTACCCAATTGATTTTGAATGGCAGAATGATATGTAGGGTTGAAGCAAATTCAAGAAGAAAAATATCTGCACGTCAGTTTCCATGAAAGAGTTGCGTAGGGATCTTGGTAAGGATAATACGAAGGGTGACATATTGCTATGCTGATTCAATGGAGGGAGCCTCATGCTCAATTATGGAATATTGACATGAACATCCTCCATGGGGCACATATTCATAAAAAAATATTTATTTGCTTCCAAGTTGCCATGGTTATAATTATAGAAACTTCATTATTTCCTTTTTTCGGGCAATTCGATCTGAACAACAACCAAGGATTTGCTTTGGCCAACCTGATACATGTAGTTATCAGTAATCACAACATCTCCAAGCGCAAACCAGGACTGAAAGCATACAAACAGACAGATGTCAAGTTGTTAGCATCATGACAGGCACTTTGTTTTTGAGATCCATCGTATGTTTTGATGAATGGACTCATTACAGCCATTTTTGAGACTATTGTTTTATCTGATACAATGCATATGATGTGAAGCATCATGAAAGCAATCACAACCACAGCCTTACATCGTCAGTCTACGTCGGATTGTTTTCGCAGCATTAGCCAGCTTTCTGGCTTTCCTCTCGCCGTGCTTGGGGTGCTCCTCATGAGATGAGGTTGAATCCTTTGCTTTAGTAGACGTTTTCATTTTTAACGCTTTTCTAAACCTTGGAATGAAAGTTATATTGGTAAGGAAAAATATTTAGAATATATAACAAGTCGAATGAATCAACTTAAGAAAAAGAGGATCCTAACCTTCCAAGCATTCCAGGTGAGGACTGTGCTGAACCAGTCCTCGAGGGAGATAGGGTTGGAGGCACTTGACGCTTGGTTTGTATCTCATCGTGATCATTATGTTCAAGCTGATGATAGTTGGCTTCTCCTTCCACTATTTTTGCGGGCGACCTGAAATCGACGAAGATAGATGCAGTGAAATTAATTGTTGCCAAAGAGGAGAAAGTACGATCACACAGGTTGAAGAGTTTGGCCCAACCACGTTACTTGTAACGACTTTGGTGAAGGAGAACGCGTTTGATGCATCTGTTGATTTATTCCTGAATCCTGACCTTGAAACCCCCTTCCATTGCCTGATTCAGCTTCATTTCTCGATGAATATACCCTGATTGGAATGTAATTCTTATACCATTACGAATGTGGACATCTGCAGTTGGAGGTTTCTAAACAGTATACTTGTATAAACGAGGAAATAAAAATATTGAAAAAAGAGTCGGGGGTAGGTAGTTAACTTGATTCCCTCTCTCTCTCCCTCTATATATATAGAGAGAGAGGGAGAGGTAAGTGGGGCTCCTCCTGGAGGAGCCATTTTGCTGTTTTTTTATTTTTTTGAAAATTTCTTCCTTCAATATTCATCACTATATTCATATATTATGCTATTCAAATTTCGTGTAAAACAGAGACTCTGACGACCTACATTCAGACAGTCATTTCTTAACGCTAATCAAATTGTAAAAAACGATCCTTCTGGATGGAGATGTAGAAATATCTGTTTCGTGCGAAATTTGAATGACATAATCTCTGTTTTGAAATTGTTATATAAATTCATGAAGTTTGATCGTCATTGATGGACGGATTATCAAACAAGTTCTAATCCATACGTTATTTTTTAGGATTATATTTTTGCAACAAATAAAAGGCGGGGAACCCAAACAGGTCTAAACCATGCTACTTACTGATTATTGGTAGCTCCGTCCTTTGTCTGTTGCATTTCTGGTCCAGGGACGGCTGCGAATCCACCATTCTCACATGCCGCTCTGATTAAAAACCTAAAAATTATTGAAGGTCAAACGTTGTACAATTGCACAAATAAAGCTATCAAGGTATGAAGAGAGGTGTCAGATCAACAGTCGCACGGTGCATGTTTCGGTGGAGATCGCGGTTGTTTCTGCATCTCGTGTTCCTCCTGAGCATAATGCCCATCTCCGTACGAGGTTGATCCTACCCAGCCTGCCTTTGGAGACGATCTAACATAATGAAAAAAAAACAAAAGGCCTATTCGTAATTCTAATGTGGAGTAATGTATATCAAATTTGTAGCAGTAGTATAGGGTTCAACAGTGGCGTAGTCTGGATGGGGTTCGGTAAAGATTGCGAATGTTCTCGCCAATGTCCAGAAGATACAGAGTCCCGTTCTATTGCTTTCTGAAGAGACCTGGAGTCGACCAAGATCGACAGAAGGCTTCTTGTGAAAAATCAATTTTAAAAAATAGACATGGGTTACATATCGAATTTAACTGATACCCGTCCTCTGGATAATAAACATACTTACCTGGCAGACTGCACCCCATTTTCTGTAAACTTAGTGGGCCTTGTTTCTGAGCTAGTTTTCCTCAGATCAGACTTTCCAGATTTCTCACGCTTTCTTTTTCCTGGTCCAACCTGTGATGCCGATCCATCACCCTCAATTTCAGTGACTCTTGTACCCACAAGGCAAGGAAAATGCTGAAGAATTGCAAATTTAAGTGGAGACTTGTCCTTTCTAGTTTCGCCTGAATCTCTCTGGTCATGCATTCCCATATCAGTTCGCTGTTTTCTGGGTGGTTTTTCGATTGTTGGTAGCACTGCATTACTTTTCCTATACTGAACATGCTGCTCTGCATTGCCCAACTCTGTCTCCTTATGTTCTGTATGCTCGATTATGGTCACCGAGCTTGTTCCCGAGGGGAAAGCCCGTTGTGGCGTAGACCCGGACGTCTCCTGTTCTGGTTCGCAAGGTTGGTTTGGGAAGATCACCGGCACAACATTGGTTGACATTGCTACTGAGTTGGTGTCGTTGGATACGGCATTTTGCATAGTCATATTGCTACTTCCATCTGTGACCTAATAAAACAAAGAAGCTAGTTTAATTAGTGTCACTCATATAATCATTTCCTGTTGTTTTCCCTCGAAATTGACGTAAATCTTACATGCTCTTCTTCAGTAATGACATCAGTTCGAATCTCTGTGGTTTTCTGTACTTGGCTGCTTCTTTCCGAGTAGTTTTCAATGGGATCAATAAGCTAAGGACATAAAACAAAGTGCAATCACTTCCAAAGTACATCATATACCATAGCAGTACCATAACTAATTTACCTCTTTCAATTCTTTCATGTAACCACGAGCCAATTCGGGATGGTCCTCTCCACTCTCCTTTAACCAGTCTTCTATCTCGTCCAATCTCTTCATAATGTTCTCCTTGTCGCGTCCATCTGCATTCCCTTTAGACTTTTGGGAAAGCTTCCATGAGAGCATGTCAGTGCAATTTCAGAAGAGCATCAACACGTTCAATGGAAAAGATTATATGAGGAGACTAAATACCTTTGTTCTTGCGACATATATGTAGGATTCTAGGGCATTCATTTCTGCTTTCGCACGCATAATGCGTCTATCCTGCTTTGCAAGTTGCTCTTCCTGAGTCTTCGAGTTCACAAGATCGTCTCTGATAGCTAGACCAAAGACAGACTCGCTAATGGTGAAGTCCAATTTTCTTGATAATTTTCCACGCTCCATTAAATTGTCCTATACATTGCCATGCAGAAGGATGAATGCTTTGATGTTACTAATAACATAATGCATAATTAAGTTCTCCAGAACTAAAGTGTTCTTTCTCTGACGAGACGATTTTGGTTTCCAACGAAAGTATGGCAGAATATATTTTCAATAGACTTTACCGGAATAAAAATAAAATGGGATAACCAATGAGTAAGGGTCCTGATGGACGGATATGTAAATGGATTTAGCTGTTTATATGTTCTTAGACATTTAAAATGACAAATCTGTGGATGTTAACAGATTCGTGTATATCAAATTCTTCCAAATCCATATGGATGTTTGAAAAGATAGAAATAAATATGCATAATAAAAGAAACAATTTATGTATATGATCAACTGTATTTGTATATGATTGTGTTGATATCAGGTGACCCGATATGGGTTCCAACCCGTGGTATGCACGCTGCAACAGGCACAATAGATGTTGTTGTAGAAGGGAAGAAGATCCTCTATTGTACAACAGAGTTTGTTGTACAGGCAGAGCCGCTCGATCATGATTGACCGATGCAATTTGTGTGCACCGCTCAATCATGATCGAACAACTATGCCTGTACAATAGACTCTGCTTGTACAACAGAGGATCCTCTTCTGGTGTAGCGGGTGATGTGATAGTAGGTTTGCTGTAGCAGGTGTTGTAGGTGCTGATATCGTATGAAAATGCAAAAAAACATGTGCAACAAGTGTGACGATACTAGGTGAAGCAATAGCAGGTGACCTACAGCATGTGCAGCAGGCGCAACAGGTGGTGGGTTGCAAGTGTTGAACTCATATTTCAACACTTATGAAGGGACATGCTACCTTGTTTTGCTTTTTATCACAGGTGGGAGGGTCTTGCATGTCTTGGAGGACACTTCACCTTATTTTTAAGCTCTCTAGAGAGAAGAATCTGTCATTCGAAGAGGGAAAACACAATGGGGGTAGGAGCTCTCGTGGCATGTAACTCCACTTCGATCATCCATGTGCGGTCCAAAGAAGATCTTCAATCTTTACCACCTCATGTGGTGCGTAGCATCTACGTGAGCATAGGACAAGGAAAAAGATGCAGTAGTGAGGCTATCTTTCTAATAAGGAAGCGGATTTAATTCTCACATCAGTGATTTGTTTCCTTATCCTCTTGTTATCTTGTTTGGTGGTGTTCCTCTTGATTAATACACCATCAAGCATGTTTGGCTTATAGCCTTAGAGGAGAACGAACATATAAGCGATTGTAGTAGAGTGGTTTTGGGTTGAGTAGACCCCATGATTTTCCCCTTACATTTGAGGGTTTCCACATTAAATCCTATTTATGTTTTGTATTTGTTGTTTATTGTTTGATTCATTTGCTCATTTACTCACGATAGTTATTTGTAGTGGTTGCCGTGCATCTTGATTATTGACCTAGACTTCTGTCCCACACATTTTCGCAAGTGCTTCTCTATTCACAACAAGTGGTATAAATAGCCATTCGATTGAAGAGATGGGAAAAGATGAGGAAAACAAGATGATAAAATTGACAAGGAACAACTAGCATATGTGGAAAGCCAAGATAGAGGACATTTTGTATTGCAAGGATGTACATGATCCAAAGGGGGATACATCCAGGTCACAATAAGATTGAATCAAGCTGAACAGGAAAGCCATCATGTCTATCAAGAAGTGGTTGGACTTGTCCATGTTCCACTAGGTTGCGGAATAAACGAATGCCAAAAGGCTATGTAAAGGGCTAGTAGAGTTATATGAGTAGGAGACTACCACAACCAAAGCCTTTTGATATGGAAGCTCGTAAATCTGAAGTACAAGGATGGAATCAACATTGTAGAGAACCTGATTGAGTTCCAATTCCTTATCAACTAGTTGAGTTCCATGAACATGGCTTTAGATGACGAGCTATCATTGCTTGTACTAGGATCTCTATCACATAGATGGGATACACATGTGGTCAATGTCACAAACTTTGCTACGAATGGAAAGGTGATCGTTTATATGGTCAAGAGAAGTCTCCTGAACAAGGAGACTAGAAGTCGATTGTCTAGAGAGTTCTATTCATCTTCTTTGCATGTGTTTGTAGTTGAGATAAGGGGAAGGTCTAATAAGGGGAAAGAACACATTAAAGGCATAAATACAGTGGTAAGTTTAAGAATAGAGGAAAGTATCATCACTACAGGAAATCATTCCATTAGAAGAAAGATCATCAGATATTGAAAAGAGAACAAGCTGAATCCAACTATAACATCGTCTGATGACAAAGACGATGATGTGGCTCTTACTTTACAAGAGTAGTGCTTACATGCAGACATCGATGAATCAGAATAGGCGGTTGATACTGCGTATTCTTACCATGTAAATCCATGCATTGAGTACTTCACTACCTACATGCAATCTCATTTTGGATGACTCAAGATAAGGAATCGTAGTTACTACAAGATCGTTTGCACCAACACCATCACAGTTGGACTGATATCAGATGCATGATAATTTTACATATTGTGAGACATGTTCCTGACCTGCGACTTAGACTTATATCTTGCTCTTAACTTGATTAGGAAAGCTAGCATCTAAAATTTGGTGAAAGCAGATGCAAGATTTGCAAGGGTTCTCTTATTATGACCAGAAAAAAGTTGTGTTGTACACTTTACAGGACCCGAGTAAAGGTCATTGATGGCAGCATACATGCTAGTGAGGTTGATATGTTTGGCTGTGGTACTATCATTCGTGGAACATGAGTCAAAAGGGCTTGTAGCTTTTGAGTAGGAAACAATTGATCTCACATGGCAAAGACATCATACTAGTTTTGTGTGATTTTAATGATCTTGGGAAGAAAAAGAGAACACCTTTATGAATTTAATCAAAGTTGAAGATAGAGCTCTTAGAATTCATACACTCTGATGTATGTGGTTCCTATGGAAGTGGCTTCATTAGCGAGAATATGTACTTTTTGACATTCTTCAAGGACATATCAAGAAAGGTGTGGGCTCATATGGTGAAGATGAACGATCAAGTTTTTTTATTGCTTCAATAGATTTCATGACGTGATAAAGTGTCTGGTAGGAAAATTATTGAAATGTCTATGCACTGGCAATGGAGGAAATTACACAACAAATGGCTTCCAAAGCTATTGAGCTAAGCATGGAATTAGGCATGATAGGACAAAGGCTGGCACACTTCAACACAATGGTCTAGATGAGAGGATAAACATGGTCATTGTGGAGAAAGTACACTACATACTAATGAGACAACTTTCAACTTGGGTTAAATATCAAGAAATATCCTAAGTCATTGCAACCCCAATTGATAAGTCGGTCTCAACAAGAAAATAAACCACTAAACAAAGATCAAACAATGAAGCATAAAATGTAAACGTTTTCGCTATTTATTTTACCTGGTATAGCAATTAGGGTCGAACACAAGGAGCACGAGAAAACCTATGAAGTGGTCCAATCTCATGAATAAAACAACATATATTTTAGTGTTTTTTAATTTTGCAAATTTTTTAGTTTCTAACAAGGAAACAAAATCATCAAACAAGAAGAGAATGCAGCACAATAATCTTTTTGGATTTTCTTTAAGGGTAAAAATTCTCAAAAAATTATGGCAAAATTATTTTTTGGTTTTTGAGGTTTTAAAGTATTTTTGGTAATTTTCTGGGATTTTTTAAATGTTTTTATAATTTTATAAAAATCAAAGAGTGATTAAAAATGTAAAAACCTATAAATAAGAACTGATATGAGATTTTTTGGGGTTTTCTTGAATTTTATATGATTTTTAAAATATTTTAGGTTTTTTGATATTTTTGGGTTTTTATAAGGAATGTCAAACAAAATTGCTACTATAAACACATTAACGAGATTTTTTTTGGGAATTTTTAAGATAATTTTCGAATTTTTATGGATTATAAAGGATAGAAAAGACACTTTTTGAAGGTTTTTTATTTTTCAAAAATAATAAATGCAAAGGAATTAATCCAGAAAAATTACAATAAATACTACACGTCAACATGAGTCAGTGGTAATTTTTTAGATAATTTTTAGGATTAATTTGCAAATTATTAAGTCCAAAAATACAAGATGTAATTAGATATAGTTTACAAGGATCTATGTGCAATTAAAATAAAGTTCTGGGCCAAATAATAACACAGCTAGCAAGAATAGGGCTGAAATTGCAAAAAATCTAAGCACCCACATGCACAACACGTGATCCATACTCACAGGGGTATAAGTGCAAATATCAAAAACATGCCATTCAATTCAGAACAAAAAAAAGTGCAGGGCATACGGTGCGAGACCCACGTGCTACAGGTAGAGAGGGACTAAAATGCAAATATTGAAACCACGAGGTCCAAACTTTAAAAGTTCATAACTATGACAATTATTTACTGGAAAAAATTTAAATATGGAAACAAACAACGGTAAAAGGGAAATATACCCTTTACGGGCACATGAAAGGCATGTGAGGACACTGACGACTCTGATTATCCCTTAGACAGGATCTGATAACTCTGACATCGTCAGGGACGTGCGTCTATGATTCTCTGATACAGTATGGATCTGACGACGGACGAAGGTGGTGTGTATGTGCGGCGCAGATCCCCCCCAAAAGTCGATCGAACCGTTACGAATGAGACGTGTATGTATGATCGTGATCAAATATGGGGTCTCACTCATGATCGGACGGTTGTTGAAGGTGGCGAAAGAACACCCCCTTAGGCGACCTTCAATCAGCCAATGGAGGCGATCCACTATTCCGATGAGGTCACCAAAAGGTCCTACAATGTCGCGAGGGTGCTCCACTTCCGATGGACAGCTCTGATGGAGGTGACGACGGTTGGATGGGTACGGTGGTGAAGCTCCTCCTGGAGCTACTCTGCCTTAGCACTAGAGACTCCCAAGTGATCTCCAGGCGCGCTTGCAGACCTGCAAGGGGAAGAGAG